>JAOYNU010109995.1:0-35700 GCA_026745395.1 Tympanopsis confertula | reverse complement strand
ACTCCCCTCGCAGGCACAAGAAGTCCGCATATCTGCGGTTCGGAATTTGAATTGGCCGAAGCTTTTGGTACACTCAGACCAGATGCACCAGACGGGATTAGGCTTGCCCATTTGTATAGCGGGAATCGTGGCCGCCAAGCGACTGAAAAATACGTCGCGCAAGGACTGCGAGATAGACTCTTCCAGGGTATTCCAGTTGACATTGGTGATTTCAATAAAAGCTTTTTCTAAATCAGAAAAATATTCGTACGGAATTTTTCGATCTGTGACAGTACACCCTGCATCGGTCAGCATTCCGAGTACAATGACAGAGTCAATGGCACAAGACATGTTTGCCCAAACAGGACCTCTGCCCCGATAAGGAAAGGGCATTGCCCAGTACTCAGAAGATATATCGTATGTCTGCGTATTAACCTTCACATTGGCTACGGATGAATGCATGCCAATTTGAACGATCTTGAGCTCATCGATCGACGATATCGTTCTTGTTGGCCGCGGGCTAGTTATTGGCGCAGAAGGGTCGCGCTCTAGGTCCCGGTACGCGAATCCAATCACTGCTCTCTCTATTGCTTCGAAAACTTCATATTGTAGACCTCTTGAGATACCCGATTCTACCTCTTCCGGAAACGGAGGCCTCGATTTAACGGCCTCATTGATTGAAGGGATCCAGTTAGTGCCAAGTAGTCCTTTGGGAGACGTTTTCTTTTCGCTTATCACACCATTGACTTTTTCTTGCAGGGGCTTCCGTTTTCTCGTAGTGGGTTTCAGGATGCGCCGACGCCGTTGATGCTTAGAGGAGACTTTAGCATTTGAGTCAACAGATCCCCTTCTTTTGCTACTTTTTCTAATCGGTAGGAGGTATCCTTGAATAGTAGAATCGGAAAATTGTTTGGGTGCATCGTCTGGACGCTTGAAACCAGCCCGAGCTGGCTTTCGAGGATCTGGCGGGTTGGGATATAGGCGACTAACACAGCCTGTAGCTTCGTTATAGAATCCCCAATCAAGGAGACGAGGCCCACTGTCTCGAGATAGATCGGATATTTCTTTCCACGACTTTGGCCTATGTTTGTCTGGCATGTGGTAGAAGTACTTCCAAAGCACCCGCATTAAGCTAGCTTGCTCTTGCTTCCATCCATTTCCTTTATATTTGATACCCCATAGGTGGAATGCAATAAGTACCTCTGCGATCTTGAGAGGAACCTTTCTTTCGTCAGTAATAGCTTGAGTGGTTTTGCCGACCAATTTCCAATCCATCGGAGGGTCATCGAGAGCAGTCAAGTCTAATGGGAAATCGGGCTCGGGTGGGAGCTTGAGTTCATCTACTGTCTCTGGGAAGTCATCTCCCAACACGCCCATTTTGTCGGATAACGGTGGATTCTATTATTTTCAGATAGCGCGGGGTTACTGAGCTGATAAAACTAGCCGTCCCTGGAAACCTTCAATAGCTTGACAAGTGATGATCCTCAAAACCACAGCTCTATTGCCCTCGGTGCAGGTTCCTCACGCACATAAGGAATTAAAAGGGATTTTAGGAGGCTCTAATCCAATTATAGTTTACGAAAAGCGTATATGGAAACAAAGAGAGCTTGGTCGGCAATATGTCTGAGAAAGTGCTGTATACAGGAAACCGCTGCGAGCCGCCGCAATATTTTGATTCAACGCATAGGATATGTATTACCTTTTGAGCTATTGTGTCCTCAGAAAGCCATATGAAGAACTGGAAAAAAGATTGACTTGAGTCATCAAAAACAGCTTTGTTCATTGAAACTTTGTACACACCCTGGGAAATCATTCAAAGGAGATGTCACTGATTTGTCGTATGTATAGTGCAGAGGGCTCACCGTGAACAAAAGAGACAATACTACATCCACAAATTGACGACAAAGAGAGCTTTTGAGAAACGACGTCAGACCAGACCCGGAAATAAAAGTTTCAGGAACAAAGATAGCCCTGCCGGTTAGTACTGGACCTCGGGAGAGCCTCAGTACCCATTTCAGGTGTTCGCTGTCCACGGGTATTCGAATATATACTACGTGAAAAGTCTGGGGCTCTTGTTGCAAGTACAAATCAACATTCATTATTCAAGTTTCACGACATTATAACTACATGAATCCATCAAGAGAGCAGTAGGTTGATAAGTCTAGGCTCTCTGAGAAAGAATATCCGCAGCCAGATTGGACAAGCCTTCTGCTTGTGTGATAGTGCTCAGAGTCAATTCAACATTAGTTTCACGACGGATCCAGTTGCGCAGCTCGACCGAAACAAGGGAGTCCAAGCTAAACGAAGCAAGGGGCACATCGGCGCCCACGTCTTCACGATCCATCATGGTCATCGTAGCAACCTTGTTGATTAAAGCCTCGGTGAGGCCAAGCTGGGGATCGGCTGCCTTTGTCCACGATGTCGCGGCAGTATCACCACTGGTGCCGTTGCTGACCTTTCCGTGGCGGCTAGCCTCGGCCTTCAAGCGCTCACGAGTATGAACAGGGTGTAGAAGATCTTTACCGAGATAAGGCTTCTCGTCGATCCAGACACAGAAAGCGGAGACCTTGCCCTTGTTGGCGAAGAAGGGCGAATCCTTGCCCTCTACCGCACCTTTCATGATAGTTTTGATGTCGGCCATGGTGAGGGTACCGCCCAGCGTTGACTTGAGTGTGGCGCCAAGATCATTGTCGGCCACGTAGCCAATGTCTAGCACGATAGGGAGAGAAATAGAGACTGTGTACAAGCCCTGGTTATTGCGCTCCTCACAGAAAGCATCGTAGAACGTCTTTGTCAAATTTATCATTAGTAAAGAAACACTCAGAGCCTGTCAAGAAGAAAGGGCTTAACTCACGGAAGTTCCAGCGTAAATGGCTTGTCCGGCATTCCCAACGTCGCCAAGGAAGGATGACAAAATGATGAAAAAGTCAAGATTACTTGGAAGGACATCAACCAGGTTTCGTGCACCATTAACTCGAGGCTTCGTGATTGCTTCCCAGTCGTCGTAAGTAGCACGGTCAAAGATTTTATCCTGTGTCAATGTTAGACTTAATAAACATAAGATAGAATGAGCCGGTAATGCATACCTTAAGAACCAGAGCACTATGGACGACTCCGGCAACGGCTGGCATGTCCTTGAAAGTGTCAATGGCACTGGAAAGGGCTTCATGAGAACCAACATCGCAAGAGAGAGCGCGTATCTCGACATTGGTGTCTTGATACTTTGTTAAAATTGCCTGGACTCCTTCACTGGAGGATCCACTGCGACTCAACAAAACGATATGTTGCGCGCCATTCTCTGCCATCCAGTGCGCCAACTCGAGACCAATCCCACGACTGCCGCCGGTAATCACGTACGTGGCGTTTGGTTTGAGTTGAGTGGTCGTGGACACCAGGTCGCTTTGTGCCAGCACTTGCTCGTTTTTGTCTAAGCTAAGCACAATCTTTCCCGTAATGTCTCCATTTTTCAGCTTGCGCAGACCTGTCTCGATTTGAGATATTGGCAAAACGGTGATAGGCTGAATAGGAGTAGCTATGCGGGACTCGAAAAGCTTGACGACTTCAGCGAAAGCCTCTTGTACTGCTTCTGGCTGGAATTTGTAGAGGTCACGAATGTCCAGACTGCTGAATGTAACATTTCGAAAGAACGATTGCATGGGGAGACTGCTATTTTGGAAAGCGTCTTTCTTCCCAATATCCACGAATCGACCGAATTGTGCCACAGTAGCCCAGGTCTCTGTCAACAGGTCTCCACCAAGCGAATTCACAATCACGTTGACTCCCTTGCCGGATGTCGATGTCAAAATAGAATCGCGGAATCCGGCAGTACGGTCAGAGAAGATGTGATCTTCCGGTATTCCAAAAATGTTGTGCAGGGATTCACGCTTGTCAGCTGTTCCAGCTGTTGCGTACACCTCAGCGCCCGCTTTTTGGGCAAGGGTGATACAAGCCTGGCCAATTGCGCCCGCAGCGGAGTGAATTAAAACAGTTTCATTCTTCCGGAGGCGAGCGATGTGGTTGAGGGCGAGAACAGCGACAGTATATGCAAGAGGCACACTGGCAGCAGCTGGGCTATCAAGATCTGCTGGAACCTTGGCCACTTGAGACGATGGTAATGTTTTGTAGGTTGCGAATCCGCTTCCTTCCAAAGAAAGATAGAAAACTCGGTCGCCCTCGTTCAAGTCTTGTACTCCGGTGCCCTTGCGGGTGACTTTACCGACTCCATCGAAACCTGGAGGAGACCACGGCAAAGCACCAAGAATAACATCGAGGTCTCGATGATTGAGGCCAGCCACTTCGACCTCAATAGTGATCTCATTCTCTGCAAGATCCCTTTGGAGAGCGTCAGTTCTCTGATAATATATCGAGTCGGGGCTGCCGGCTCCCTCGATTGTCATCTCAAGTGCACGTTGGCCATTCCACAAGCCTTGTTGAGACTTATGAAGAAGGCCTTGCTCAACTGCGAAGCGCTCCTTCATGCCCGTATCCTTCATACGGTTGAGACAAATGGCACCATTTGACCAGACAAAGTCCTGTTCTTGCGTCCGAGTGACTTCAGTGTCACGAATACCTTGGGCGAGTGACATGATGGCGGACAGGCCGATTTTGTCCATCGGCACATCTTCAAGTAGGAGGAGATTCTTTGGCAAAGATTCAAGGCGGAGTGTTCGAATGATACCTTTGATAGTCTTACCGTCAGTAGCAACACCATCTGGCATTACCCAAAGGAGAGACTTGTTGTGCAATGCGATATTTTGCAGCAGCTCAAAGGTTTCCTCTGAGAAGTCTGAAAAGAAACTTTGATGAGCTGAATCAATGAATATATAGTGCATTTCATCAGTAGGTTCAACTTCGGAGATTGGTTTTGTCTCCACGGAAGTATCCAGAGCCTTGGAAAGTTGGTCTGCAAGGTCTTGAGCAAATTGGACTTCGTCATCGTCAAAGAAAGGTCCAACGACTGCAA
This sequence comes from Tympanopsis confertula, assembly GCA_026745395.1. Taxonomy (NCBI): domain Eukaryota; kingdom Fungi; phylum Ascomycota; class Sordariomycetes; order Coronophorales; family Scortechiniaceae; genus Tympanopsis; species Tympanopsis confertula. Next base: position 30,758 of record JAOYNU010109995.1, on the reverse strand, counting down.
TTGGATTCTCATCTTGCTTGCCAATTCTTGTTGCCGACATCACAGAAATTTGTTCCAAGCCATCCGGTTTCAAAGAAATATTCACATCAAGTCCAGAGAATCCAGTATCTTTGAGGAGCTGGTTCCACTGTGTTGTAGGCATCATTGGGCCTTGAGTGTGATCACGATATTTGTCTGTAGAGTACCACCATCCTGGTAGCAAAGAAAACGGGAACACTGAAGGGATGTGGAGGTTTCCTTCTAGAAGGAAAAGTTTTCCCTTGGGCTGTAGCAGGCGACGGACATTTGTCATTGTCAAAACCATATCTTCAGTGGCATGAAGAACATTTGCCGCAACAATGACATCAAACTCTTCGTCTTTGAAACCTTGCTCTTCGATATCTTGAGTGACATCGAGCTTTTTGTATGTAATGCGATCATTCCAGGTTGTGAGTTTCTCGCGCGCCTTTTCAAAGAAGCCGGAGGAGATATCAGTGAATGTGTAGTTCCGGAATGATGGTTCATCTACTCCCCGAGTTAAGCCATCCAACACATGCAGTGTCGTTCCAGCAGTTCCAGCACCAATCTCAAGAATCCGAAGTGCAGTTTCGAATTTTCCAAGATTCTGCATCAGGTCTCCAATTGCCTTGCTCATTTCTGAGTTCACAGGATCGGACTCATAGTATCGGGAGAGGCGTCCATCTTCCAACATGATTTCAAGAGGCTCGACTTCAAGACGGAGCACTCGAACAAGATTTTCTCCCATCAGAGAGAGTAATTCACCCTGTGGGTCCATGTTCTTGACTTCTTCCAATAGTGCCTGGTCCGCGAAATCGGCATCGGTGTTGGAAATTGCGCCCTTTGCCCAAGCGTAGTGCTTAGCCAAATGGTACGGTAACTCACTCAAATCGTCGTTGGCCACTTCTCTGATCGCTTTGGCAAGATAATGGACAGATGCCTTGTTCAATTTCTGAACACGCTGATATTTGTCCGTATAAAGGTGATCGAAGTCAACCGTAAGATGCTGACGCATTTCACTATCGGGGATAAAGTCGAAGCGACACATTGCTTCCCAGCCCCAGTGGGTTGGAAGAGTAACAATGGGGTCATTTTCTTCATCAGCCGATCCAATAGTCCGGAAGCGTACAGTCTCCCATTCTGCAATTGGAGTCCTAGAGCCATTCTCATCATTAAAGAATGCGGCAACGCTAACCGTCATTCTTCCACCCTTGTAGTCATAGTCGATCAAGCGGGTCACAATATCGACTCGGCTCTTGGGCATATATGGGATTCGATTGGAAATTCGGAACCGACCCAAAAAGTTGGGCATTTGAGCCGGACGACGGCCGTCCTCTGTGATCTGCAGTGGCGCTCCACCCTGGAGAAAGCCATCAAGCGTTGGTGGATCGACTGTAACGGGAGATCCTAGTCGGTTTTCCACTTCTCCAAGATCGCGGAGTCGGTGCTCCAAAACAGTATAACCCTTGGCTTCCCAAAATCGAGTAGAGTTCTGGAAGGTCGGTCCGTATTGAGTTGCGCGCACACCGGCATCTGCCATGGCTTGTTTGACGTCGTGCTCGATCATAGAAGGGGTGTTGTCGACGAGACCCAATGCTGTTTTGAATGTTGGAGTCTCCTCGCTGATCTCCTCAAATTCGGCTTGGATTTGACCATCCACGTGAATTGTCCAGCCGTCCTTTTCGGTCCAGGAGGCGATTTCCCAAGACCAACGGTTGTTCGAACCGCTTATAGGTCTGATTCTTGTGGTGAGATCAACCATTTGCTCTTCCATAACTTCAAGGCGCTGTTTGATGTACACGTTTCGCAGAAGAAAGGATTCCGCTGGCTTTCCAGTCATCCGCCGACAGGCTTCGATTGCACAGGAAAGATACCCGGTCATGGGGAAGACAACAGTGCCGCCTACAACATGATCGCGAACCCATGGCATTTCATCCAGGTTGAACACTTGCCGATAGACACGCTCCAAACCTCCATTTGAGAGGGTAGGCCGGCCAAGCAGCGGGTGATAGGAATCCCCTGGAAACTTCTTCTCAGTTGCAGCACGGGGGCTAACCTTGTAGCTGGTGGATTTATCCCAACAATATTTTGGAAGTCCAGTGACTACATATGAGTTGGTTTTGTCTGTGCAGTTGACAGCTCCAAGGTTAATGGGGACTCCCAGCGTGAAAAGAGTACCGGCAAGCTCTAAGATAGCCTCTTGAGAGTCAGTCCCGCGGACCAAAGATGGTGCGTAAATCAACGATGATAGTTGGGAATTGCCGCTCTTCTGAATGGCGACATCGATTGTTTGCTTGATGGGACCCTTTAGAGCTCCATGGGAGCCAACTTCAATGATCAAATTGGGAGTAGAGCCTTTATGACCTTGTGGGGCCAAAGTTGAAAGAACATTGATTGCTTCGGAAAAACGAACTGGCTGAACCAAATTTTTGACCCAGTACGAGGCATCCATATCAGATGGCTGTAGAGGGCCTCCAAGTACTGAAGAGACGAAAGTTGTACCAGATGCGGAGGGGGCGTCTTCAAAATATGGTTTGATGCTCTCCAAATACCAGTCTGCGACTTCCTCCATGTGCTGTGAGTGGTACGCCATTTCGACCTTGAGCTTTCGACAGAATAATCCCTGCTTCTCGGCAGAAGCGTAGAGATTGCTGATTGCTTCTGGATCTCCAGATACAGTCACGCTTGATGGGCTATTTATGGCCGCGACAGCCGCATATCCATTGGCGAACTCCTCAATTAATGCCTGTGCTTGCTCAGCACTGACGCCAAGGGCCACCATGGCACCCTTCTTTTCCGTTTGAAGTAGCTTCAGAGCAGCTTGCCCTCTGAAGTACGCGGCAGCGATTGCTGACTCAAACGAGAAAAGGCCAGCTGAGTATGCTGCAGCAATTTCACCACTCGAATGCCCGGTGACTGCCCGAGGAGTGACACCCCAACTGTTTAAAAGGGCCACGAGCGCGAGTTGCACAGCTGTGCATGCTGGCTGGCTCAATTCTGCATCATTTATTCTAGAATCGGCGGATGGCTTCGCAAGCTCTTCGATCAGAGACCAGGAAGCCCCCATCTTCTGGAGACTTTGCTCGGCATCCTGTAAAGACTTGGCAAATACAGGATAGCTGCGAAGTTCAACAGCCATCTCCGCATATTGAGCACCCTGGCCAGTGAAAACAAAGCCGATAACACGATCTTTAATACGTGATGTTTTAGCCGTAGAGATCTTATTCTGTAAACTTTCAACAGAATTGCCGACTGCAAATGCGCGATAGGAGAACTGAGTGCGACGCTGTCCAAGCGTATAGCTCAAGTCGCGGATGAACTCTGGAGTTTCAGGAGCTTCATCCTCAAGATACTCATCGAACTCCGATAGGTATCCTTTCAGACTTTCTTCGTTCTTTGCGGAGAACACGAATAGGCGCTTCTCTTCCGCTGTCGGGGTCTTGCCGTTAGGCAAAGCTGGTCGCTCTGGTGGGCCGTCGATAACAATAGCGGCATTGCTACCACCGAATCCAAAATTGGTGACGAGCATGCGGCGTTCTTCTCCCGCTGGCCATTGAGTTGGCGCTTCGGCGACGACAATCTTTTCTAGGCCCTTGATCTTGGGGTTGATCTTTTCGAAACCAGCTGTGGGTAAAACAGTGCCGCTCTTGAGCATGAGCATAGCCTTTATCATACCCAGAAGCCCACTTGCTCCCTCGAGATGCCTATTGATCGATATTAGTTTATGCGCTCGTGGGGTGGTTATCTAGATATGCGATCAGTTGATTCTTACCCGAAGTTCGACTTCAAAGATCCGATGTACAGTGGGTTCGCTGCTGTTCGCTCAGCCCCTAAGACTGCGGTGAAGGCACCGGCTTCAATGGGATCACCAGCCCCTGTGCCAGTCCCATGTCCCTAGTCACATGTTAGACAATTACTTCCAATTCGGTGCATAGGAATTTATTTTACCTCAATCACAGCCGTGCGGCGTGGGTCAAGGCCAGCACATTGGTGTGCTCTTCGTATCAACTTCTGATGGGCAGCACCATTAGGCATTGTAATACCCTCTGATCTACCACCGTGGTTGCAAGCGGAACCCCGAAGAACCGCATGGATAGGATCCCCGTCTTGAATGGCATCATCTAGGCGCTTGATCATAATACAGGCAGCACCTTCTCCACGTCCAAACCCTGTTCCCTTTTCATCATACGAAAAGCTTCGGCCATGCTTTGAAAGAGCTCTGTATAGTTATTAGTCACTTATCAAAATGGTAAATACCCATCATGGCTTGCTTTGGGGCAAGAAAGAAGAGCAAAACGGCATTTGACTGTTTGCTTACCCTGTTTTACCCAGGGCTAACCAGCCACCAGGGCCTAAATTCAAAGATGCAGCCCCAACAAACGCAGCGGTGCAATCCCCGTTTCGGAGAGCTCCCATTGCAATATGGGATGCGTAAACACTGCTAGCACAAGCCGCATCGAGTGCAATACTTGGGCCATCAATATTCAAAAAATATGATACACGGTTAGAGAGCATGCAAGGCGCAACTCCCGTTGCAGAAAATGTTCCAGGGGAAAATTGATCATCAGTGAGGTTCGATGAGTACTCATGTTGACCAGCTCCCATGAATACTCCTACTTTTTGACCACTCAGGTCTGTTAATCCATATCCCGCGTCTTCTGCAGCCTCGAGCGCGCACTCAAGCGCCATTCGGAACTGCGGGTCTGTATTTTTCGCCTCTTCCGGTCGCATGTTGAAGAATGGGGCATCAAAAGCAAACACATCGTCCGGGACAAAGTGAGCTCCATCAATTCTGAAAACTCCGGACCGATCAGGCCCGGTTGCTGTGTTTGAGAAGGCTGAATGATCAAACCGCGTAGCGGGAATCTTTGACCAAGCCGACCTAGCCTGTGCTAAATACTCCCATAGACCTTTACGGCCAATCCCAGGAGCCCGGTATCCATAGCCAATAACTGCAATAGGGGTTGCATCTGGTACAGCTTGGCTAGTCATTTTGACAACTCAGTTTCACCTTCCTGTTGAGCTTTGAGGGAAAATTTCTTGGGAAACAATAATGAAAGTTGGAGAAACAGGCCGTTGATGAAATAACTGACAAATCTAAGTGTTGAGACTTTGCAATTGAAGAAAGAAGTTTCTTGAATCTAATAATCATTCATGACGCCTTTCTCACTCGTTTATATACTTCTCATGATGTGGTTTTTCGCCCGCGAATTTCAACGTCTCCACTGTGTACACTTTGTAGATTCGCCCCATCTACATCGCTGCAGAGAAGCCGATCCTGACCCTGGAACATCCATGCGCATGTTGGGTATGTTTGTTTGAATGTGTGGTCCCTCGATGCTCGAGTGGTTTGAGAGGCTCTGGGTACGAGGGTCCCGCTTGGACAGCCCCACCACCGTCCTTCGCAGACCAGTTATGTGCTTTTTTTTCGCTCAGGCTGACATTCCACTATGTCCTGCAGCTTCATTCCTGAAAGGCGACTCGTCAACATGAGTTTATGGAGTTTAAACCGCTGCAAGAAGCCTCTATCTCTTCTATGTAGAGGCTCCAGCTACATTGACGTCAATGGCACCGACCCATTGTTGCTGCCCCTATCACTTGCCTTAGTCTGCTTCGTACAGATCGCTAATGACTTAAGATTCCCATCGAAGGGGGCCACTGTGAAGTTCGCCCCCGAGGGCTGGATTTTCTAGAGCCTTTGTATTTGAGCGGGTCCGTTGAGTATAATCTTCACCCCAGTGTAGATGCCCCCTCGGCTGCTGGCCGATTCAAGCAACGACAATAATCTGAGTTGCTGCGAAAGAGAGATCCCTTGATCTTCCCCGCGCTTCAGGGCTTTAATCTGGAAATGGCGTTTTGGCTAGAGATTACTGCAGAGCTTCAGCCATGATAAGCATCCTGATCTGCTTCTGCACGGCCGAATGAAGCAATCGCCCCCACATTTACAAGCCATCCGCTCTATAAGGCCCACTTCGTATATCCTTCAGGCCTTCCACGGCCCCGTCCTTCTTGCTCAGCCTGTGAATCCTTCAAAAGTCTTTACTTCGGTTCTTCTTCTTGATCCACCTGATCCACATCGTACTTTGTGACAGCGACGAGGCTCTTGTACATCGCGGGCGCTAACGAGTGGCTAGACTTCGACTTCATTTCTCGCCCCATGAAGAGCTACAATGACCGTGTGGCGTGAAGCCTGTCGTATCATATTAGGATTAGGCCTGATGAGCTGTAGCTTATGCATGAAGATATGCAAGCCTGGCGGCGAAAGTGCCCCTCTCCCCCAAACCCAGAGATGTGAACTACAGCGTTTTCTAGAGCTCCATATCCCCAGTTCAAAGTCACGAGCAAGCGGTAGAATCCTTTATCATGGATCTGGAAGGTATGGTTCGAAAAAATCGAAAAGCAACCAATCGCCCACGCCAGCTTGCCAACAGACCTTAGAGAATCCACATCGAATGCTTCCATCTTTGGCCCCTTCGTACTTTTCTTTTTCCCCCACCCGTCTGTGCCGTGCCCATGCAAACCCATGAAGATATGACCGCTGCTTATTGAGCACAGCCTAGCTAAAGCCCGATCTTGCCAAGGGGTATCATACTCATACTCCAAATCGGAGCTCTGAATATGGCGATTTTTGTCCCTTCAGTGAACTTTCGGCATCCACGTGTTGTAACACCCGAGACAATTCTCAATACGATGAGATGCTTTTGCATTATCCAGTCTTGATTAATCAGAGGAAAAACTCGAGAAAATCTATCTGGTTTTGCATTACTGACGGGTGGATCTCCAATCAGACATCAAATCCCAGCTTTGCATGACCTCCTCGTTCAAGAGATGATCGAAGTCAAATAGCCCCAGCTCTAGTTCGTGATCAGCCTCATTTGTTGACATCATGGGAGTCATGAAATTATCTTGCGATCGAAGGTTAGCAACTCGATATGCCAGCATGCTACGGCATAGCTCCAGGCTTTCCTTTGATATTTGGGCCGCGGCATCGTCAACGCATTTTCCGTCAACTCGAGCTTCACAGCGGGCCATCATGATACTGAAAAACACATAACCTTTAACACCGATCTCACCATTGATGATGCGGTCCTTCGCATACTTGACGACTCTTTCGGCGTCTTTCCATAAGGACTGCTGGCGCGCACGGTTTCTCCTCACAAGAGAGACTTCTGGCGCAAGTTTTGGATATAGCTCAGCGAAGATCATGACCCCTCCTCGAGTTAGGATGTCTCGAAACATGCCTCCTCCGCGGATCATTAAAAGATTGTATCTATCATCTTCCAGAAGGGTTATGAGCTCTAAAGCAACCTCCAGGCATACTTTGTGAGAGTGTGCAAATGAATGATTGTTAGGTGCGCTCATGGCAAAGGGGAAATGTAGGCAAAGTCGAGAGCGAAGAAATATGTGGGAACAAAGATTGTAACCGAACTGAATCGATGGATCCTCTCCGAACCGAGCAACCTTCTGGTCCATTGAAGCCCTAATCTTGCTCCAGGCCTGAATCAATTCATTATCCACGCGTAATATTTGCTCATGGTTTGGCTCTTCTTGGAGCTTGTAGATAGCTTCCAAGGCTGAGGATCTTGCGGAAAAAGATTCGGCAAGAACTTCTTGAAACGATGCATGGCTTTCTGTATGACGGCGTTCCTGGCCTGCTGGGGCTGGGCTTTCGGCATTATCTCGTAGCGGAGATGCAAAAGGAGGCTTCTCTACAGAAGGGGAAATCTCATTAGCTGCCGAAACTTCTGTAACGCTGACTTTGAATGGCGGACTCGTCAATTTAGATTGGCCATCTCTTGTGGCCTGCTCAAGACTATAACATGGTTGAAGCGGCAGACATGTTGTGTAGTTCTCCCGCGCAGGCATCATTCCAGAGTCAATCGAGGCCTGCAGATCTATCTCCAATATACTGAGCCAAAGATTCCTTCGAACATTCTTTGTTGCAGCATCTTGGTCATGAATGTCCTTCAAGTATTCTGGATCTTGGTTTAGCCCCATTTGAACAGCCATCCTTACCAGCGACCCTGTCGATATCCATACTAGATCGGCTCCAGATCCACACACCATGCGGGCAAGAAGAATGAGGCAATGGACTTGAACCCATTCCAGTGACAATCGATCTTTTTCCAGTGGCCCGGATAGTCCTGTATATGCAGTATGTATCCAATAATGCGATTTTTCTGCCACGAATTCCCGGGTAGTAGATATTGTGTGCATTGGACCTGCGATAGAGACCACAAGCAAGAGTTGCAGGATAAAACATGCAGGGGCTTTCCCAATATTCTCACGATGCTTGGAATATTGGTCTGAAAATGGTCTGCGGTCCAGAATATGGAAGCAAGACTCTGTCGTTTCAAAGTACAGAGTAATCATTTCATCAATCAGTCGTGCATCCGGTATGCTCTCTATGAGCTCATAAGGGAGGGAACTCCTTGAAGGGCGAGTTTCTTTTAGCTGACGACCGAGTTGCTTGCATGCTGCAATGTCCGGGTCGGAAGCGGATGTATTTAGGCCTGCGCTTGGTACATGGAAAATCCCGCTCCGGATCGCTCCATCCGGACCAAGAACGGGGTGATCAGATTGCAACTAGAAACTTCGTGTTATTAGGGTACTGGCAAAGAAAGTTAATTCACGTCACTTACGCGAGTAAAGGCATTCCAATGGCCATTGGACTGCAGTCGAGTTTTTGATACCGTCCCATGAATTTGATTAGGTGACTTCGAAGCAGATATGTCGTTGTTTCCAGTGTACGATTTATGTACCGGCAAGGACTGCCTCGCAATATCACAAGACTGCGGAGTGTCTGGCCCATATCCAGATGTCTGGGCTGACTCGGTTCTGCGCGGCGGAGCTTCGCGGTATTCGCATGCGGCTCCGTGAGCGAGACATTGAGCACACGATGGCCTTTGCTGGTTGCACCTGACTTTCCTGTATCGACACTCCTCGCAAGAATTCGTTCGCCTCTGTCGCTTCCGGGGTTGGGCAATGCTAGGCTCCATGGTTAATGCACTGGATAGGTGTAGGGCGGAAGGGGCACTCGGTACACTCGGGGGTATCGGAGCTAATCAAAGCCCCGATATCCCCGAACACGTGATCCGTCGCGAGAAGCAAAAGTGCAACTACAATTTGCATATTACAATATGTCAACTTGGTAAACTTAAAACTCTTGCGAAGAAACACATCTAATCTTTAGGCATCCCTTGACTGACAGGCGCTTCGAGAATCAAGGCTTTGGCAGATCAAGAGACAGAATATCAATTTCATTTTCTGATATTCGTTTGAACTTAAGTAGTATTATTCATTTGTGCAAGCATAAATTCTAAATGTCCAACCAAGTCAAGTCGCCAATTCATGAAATCATTATATCCCGTTGTCCGTGAATTACATGACTTGCGGGCTCCTCTCGGGGCATATAGTCTGCTTCCCACTTCTGCACCAGGATTTTCTTTGTTCTCCGTACTTCATGAACAGCGTCTCCGAAATAGCGGCCAGAGCTGAAGCTGCGAAAAAGTTAGCAATGTAAGTCACAGTATGTGATAAATAGCAAGAGGTCTTAAGCTAACCTCCAGTGAAGATTCGCCTTCACAACGTTCTGGATGCCTCGTATGTAATTCTGGACCTCAGAGTCGATTTCCTTGCCCCAGCTCGGTAGGCTCACTAGAGCAAGATACCAATCTCTGTAACGGTCTTGAAGCATATTTCCCAGATGATCGAAAGCAGCCTGGGCGGGCATTCCAGCACTGCGGCATACAGCCACGAGATTATGCATAACTCCCTCTTTCTGGAACAGTACATCAGCATGGGGTCTTCCTCTGTCTCTCAACGGTAACTTACTTCTTCTCTACAATAGGAAAGAATGTCGTTTTGCCTAAAATAACACTTAGCAATCCATCTTCAAAAAGCAGTATAAAAGGATGAGCACTGACAGCACGACGAAATCAATTCCAACGCGCTCGAGCTCTCTAATACTAGGGCATTCGAAGACCTCATCAGGTAAGTGAAGTCTATGAGCATATCTGGAGATAAGTTAGACCAATTCTTAAACTCGACAGAAGAAACCACAATGCCAAAGGTTCACTTGTGTGGCCTCTTGTGGACTCACTCAACGAGAGGAAACAAAGGCGATACCCCTGCGGAGTACCTGCGAAGCGCGAGGACTTCCTCGAGGGACACATATTGGCCGGTTGAGCAAACCTCCACCTGGCTTATGACCCCATGACTGTAATCAGTCATAGCTTGCGCAAACCGTCTCTGAACACCTGCTACTTTTTAGTGTGACGTTGAAGGTCAATACATCGAGAGTCTTACCCATTGGGGCAGCCTTCATAAGTTAGCATATTCATGCAGAAACTTAACTCAGAGCACATACTTTCACAATACGTTCCCAAACGGAATTATGAACATCAATCAATGGGCTTTGTACCGGGGGAGCCCTGCCTTTATCATCGGATCGCATCTCATATAAGAGAGCATCAATCATCATCTGACCATTCTCAATGTCGTCCTTTAAATGGCCATTATCAAACACTGTAATGAGACAATCAGCCACCTTTTCCCTTGAGTATAATTGCGCAAGCAGTGACTCACTATCATCAAACGGGAAGACCTAAAGTAAAAGAATGTGATTAATGAATGAACCAAGAGGAGTTTTCCGCATAATAAGATTTGAGCTTTGCGGGCCTACGTAGAACGTACCCAGTTCCCCCAGTCAAAAATTGTTCGTAGCTCTTCAGCTCTAGCTTCCGGGGCTGCAATCGACAAGAACAAGGCAAAGTTTGTCTTTTTGGTGATCTTTCGGAATCGATCATTCATCTGGCATATCCTAGAATGCTTCATTCGCATTTGCTTCTGGCGGAGAGCTTCAATGATTGAGAACTTACTCCGCAATCCAATCCTCCGACTTTCCTTTGACATTAGCATAGTGAGGGTTCACTACAGGATCTTCGGAAAGGAATAGGATGAACAAATCAGGCAAGCGAACTAAGATAGATGTATCATTTCCACTGAGGGACTTTGTACTCAATGACTCAGGCATTTTGTAAGAGCAATGCTTAGTGGGTCAAAGATTTCAGGTTTAGAAAATACAAGGTGAATATCATCAAGTAGCCCAGTCAGGCATCCTTTTATATCAAGCCACTTACTTCTTATCTCAAAGTTCACCCAGTAGCATCAATGGATAATTGCCCCGCCAGCTGGAGGCCGAATCCGCCGATCACAGGGCCACTGAATGGGTGGAGACTTAGCTTCAGTGCCCAGTCGAAGGGTAATTGCAAGTCAGTAAAACAGGAGGGCATCCGCTCAATAATTCTCTGGCCATGTCTTTTCCGGTAAATATCCCGGAATGGGGCAGGTGGAAGCTTATGTTATGAATGCCGTCATCCAAGCCCCGAATCTCCTCCGTGTTATTTAATCAAAGGTTTCTCCTTTTCTACAATATTATTGGGACATCTCTCTCTGTGGAGAAAATGAAACGAATTCCTTTCGCAAATCCGTCGAAGGTTAAAAGGGGATAATGTGGTTGAATACGTGCCTTCTCTCCTATCCTCTGACCGACACTGTGATCTTCAATATCCGGGAGCTAGTCACGCCTTCCCCGCACGCTTTTCATCAGGCTTGCAACTAATGCAATGCCAATTGGAAAGAAACTTGTAGACACATGTGTTCAAAGCGTCGCAATTGTCACTAAGTGCTGTTTCGGCAAATCCGGATCAACTTACTCCTCGGTCTTCAGCGTATCGAGAATCCTCTGAGGTGCCGCGTCATAGCTTTGTCGAATCATGTCTAGGAAAAGTAGAAATGTGCCTTGATTTGGGTTGAACGTGACATCGGGTGGTGGGGATTCTGCAACAGGGACCAGTGGGGGCGGATCCTTCTCGGCTCCTTTAGGCTCCCTGTCGGGGAATAAAGTACTGACGATCTTTTATTTGTTACTCACAACACATAATCAGAATAATCCACTAAGGTAACCTAATGGCAGCTTCTGTATATGGAATCATTCAGGCGGATCTCGGAGATAATATGAATGGAAAATTCCCGATGGCTTAGTTTTCCGAGTAAATAACAATAAGCAACAATGAAGTATTGGATGCATCAATCTCTAATGGCTCATTAAGCACATGTTCCCAGGATTTAGAGGTCAATCATTCAATCGGAGCTTTCTACCCATGGCGCCAAGGGCGTTTCGTTCTTGGTCGAGATAACAAAGTACTACATTGATGGCAATTGAAACAAATCCACATTTGACGCGAATGCAGCCAAGTCTGGGCATATCATCACTCGCTGAAGAATTGCAAATGTCCCACCGAATTACTCTATGAGCCATCATGCTGGGATTTCATTGGAGCTCTGCCAAATTCCTCTTGCACATATTCCGTAGCTTTATGCCGATTGAATCCTTCGACCCGGGCACTCGTAAACACTAAATACTCTAGCCTGGCGACCCCACGCATCTCCGGATATAATCCTTCTTCGGGAAAATAGCGATTCCACTGATTATGCACGGTATTAGGCCTTATCTGCACTACGTACAACTTTTACTCCGCCGACTGTGGCCTATGAACATATGATTTGAATTGCGTTGTGTGCCCGGGCCTATGACTCGAACGCCATTGGACCGCATTATATTAGCCGTGTTATCAGAAAGTTAGCCACGCAAATGACTTGATCATAAACCCCTCGTTGATTCCTGAATTTCTGCTCTTCTCCCAATTTTCACCCTTGAGATTTGCACAATGACTGAGAAAAGTAGCCCACTACCTGGGACTCATATTGAAAAATGGGGATACTGCTTCACCTGGACAGATGAGCATTTGACTCACGATCAAACCGACCCTTTACAGCAAGAGTCCGATGAATTAGCCGATAAGGCCCTCGAGAAACTACAGAGTCTGAAATCATCGGCAGCACAACAAAGTGCAACAGGCCGGCCACCCCAAAGCGATCTATATGAAATCCTCAAGACTCATCATATGGAGGATGAGGTCCTGCGCCAGTTTTGGGACGCGGTTCACATAGTTCCCAGCTGGGTGGACTGGGACCAACTGGAAAGGGCCCAGGATCATTTCCCCCGCTATGCACTGCCCCATCTGATCGGTTTCGGATTGCAGGCTTTCCTCGCCGAGGCTTCGGTACGATTTCAAGATAGATTAAATGTGGCTGAACTAACGCAACACTAGGCTTCGTCACGGGTGGTGGAAGTCCTTGTTCGAACGGGAGGATTCTCTACGTCACAGTTTTTGAGGCGACTCTTGAATACTTTTCAATGGCTGGCACAAGTAACATCTGATGTCTCTTCTCTAAAGCCAGGAGGTGATGCACATGTTGCCACTGTACGTGTGAGACTGCTCCATGCCTCTGTCAGAGCCCGTATCCGGACTCTTGCAATCAAAGATCCCCAGTACTTCGATCTTCAAAACTGGGGTCTTCCTTGCAATGACCTGGATCAAATACATACCATCAGCACTTTCTCATCTAATCAACTGTGGCTCCATTTACCCAAGCTTGGAATCAACCCCACAGAGAAAGAGGTTGTGGATTATGTTGCCCTCTTTAGGTATATCGGATACATCCTCGGCGTCCCACCCGCGTATTTCGAGACACCTAAAGATGCGAAATTATTGATGGAAAGTCTCTGTGTTACCGACCTTGAGATTACAGAGACATCGCGCACTGTTGCGTACAATTTTATTCAAACTGTCGCAAACCTGCCCTGGCCTTTTCAGATCTCAGCTGGGTTCCTGGAGGCTGGAAGTCGGTGGATCAACGGGGATGATCTCAGCGATCAATTGAATCTCGGCTATCCGAGCTATATGCAATACTTAGCATTTGTTGGACAATATATACTATCGATTGAGCTAGCTTGGACACAGCGCTTGATTCCTCCATTTGATGACTTCATGGTGTCGGTCTGTATTACTTGATTACCCCTACCCCAAAAAAGAACGCCTGCTCATGAATTGCACTTCCAGACCATCAAAAAATCGCTGCGCATGGGTTTAATCGATCGCAAGCAGAAAACCCGTTTTGGATTCAAATGGATTCCGCAGATTGGCAAAATGACCCTGAAAGAAGACAGCAAGGGCACACAGAAGCCAACACTGGCAAAGTACATGTCGCTTTTCACGGACATGGGACCCATCGAACTGTTTTTCCTGGGAGTTTTGTTCACGCACATACTGTCGCTATCTCTTTTCTCATGGGTCGCTATTAGCTTTTTCCAAAGTCAGATACTTGGCGGGTATACTGCAACTGTCTTCTCTTAACTTGATGGCTCAACCTAATAGTCAACCACAAATCCTCCTATCGACTTGGAGGGACTCAGGAATATTCACGCAGAGCAGCAAAGTAATTTGAAGTACTTTGCAATAAAATTCTTCGTATATTTCTATCTTGTCTTTTCGCTGTGGTCAATACATGAATAAAGTGGGATATAAAATCTAATTCCTAAAGAAAAAACGTTCAGTTCATCACGCCTCCTCTTTCCGCTTTGCCCTATTGCAAAATTAAACAATCAAATCGAGTTCCATTCCCGACCCATTATCACAGCTGGATGGCCACCTGTAAGACAGATACAAGAAATCGCGATCATGGTGCTCTCCAAGACCATTAATGCGATTTCGTTGTTTGCCAATGAGCTAGAGAAACCGCCCTGCAGCTCGGCAACTCGGAATATTGATCGAATGAAGATCGTCGCGGTAGCAGCAATGAGAGCTTTCAATCATCAGCCAAAGTTATACTAATAAGGACTCTTCAACTCACCGAAAAGAAACCATTTCCATTTGAGACTCTCCCGGAGACCTCCGGTTGTGGGATTCTTTTCTTTTGGATGCCTTCGCACTCTGAGCAAAAACTCCGTGACAAGAGTAATGAACAAAGCCAGTGAAAACACCTGGAATGCTAATCCAGCAATCATAATATTGACGCCAATATCACTCAGATTTTGAGTGTCGGCAATGGAAGTGATGGCTCCACCTGCAGCTTGTAATATCAAAGAGAGTACATCACAGGAGATGAATATGATGGTATACATTCGCGGTCGGATTCTTGAAATCTTCTCGCCATAAATTTTCACAATTCTCGCAAGGCAAAGGTAGATGCCACCGCTGAAGAAGGCAGGTCCGATTGTCAAAGGGATCAGGTACCTATGGTTCTTGTCAGTTCAATAAGCTCAACCATTAAACTTCCTTGGATGAAAGTGCCGTACATAAGGAAACCGCTGAAGTTGAATGGATTGCTTTCTAGGATAAGCCGCCCAGCATATCCTATCAGCTCCAAGACTAAGCCGCAGCTCATAGCTATAAGAAAACTCCATGTTCGCTACCATATTCCAAGGATGACTTGTAATAGAAGGATCAGGCCAAATACCCCGATGAATATGGCATTGGCAGGAATTGAAGGCCGATATTCCACGTATGCCCAATCAATGGGACAGGTCGATAATGTGCAGTTACTTGTGTCGTTGGCGGACATTGTGATCGATGCTATCCTTCTCTTTGTCTCTCTCCGCTATATGTGGGAAAGCTGACTTTATAAGAGAATGTTTAGAGAGTTGGCCTGATGATAGCTCGTACTACTAAACAGTCTTATAGTCTCTTACTGACGGTGTAAGATACAGGTTGTTATCAACGAAATTATAGTTAAGATTCATCCCGTCGGACGGTCTCCAAATGTAAGGCTCCGTCTCGACTTCGATCTCAGCGATGGCTTTGCATGCTATCACCTTATTGGTTTCTATCTTCGTATAACTACCTGGACAGCTCTAGGCTTGCTGACTTTAGGGTCAGAGAAGTGTCTGCCTAGCCGATCATTGGGCAATCGGGGGCGGACCGGGCACGGAACGTTCTTGCCTCTCCGTGTCCGTTGGATTTTGACTCTGTTGATCTCGTGTGAGTCCGGCTACGGCCTTGTTCTGCACCAAGGCATCATTGAATATATGAACGACAGGCGTCATTATTTTAGGATCGTGACTATGTTAAATCTAAGCCTTGGAACCGATCGCAGGTTTTTGGCAGTGGATATACTGGCGCATCGAGCCTTGAAAGGTTCGGCTGACACTGTGGCCCGCCGCGGCTGGAAATTGTGACTGGTTCGTGTGACACTCCTATACTTCCAAAAATGATAAGAACTTCATTGGATATTGCTTAAAGATGATACAAAATTGAGTACTTGGTTTGAATATATAAGCTGACAGGGACAAATTCTACAGTAGATGTCGCAATAAGAACCCCCGCTTCTGACTTCGATGAGGGAAGTTGCCAACGCCCGATGCAAGTATGCGAACGCCTCAGCTACGCGCTAAAGACCGGTAGTGAAAAAGGGCTCAAGCAAATCTGAGATGCCATCAAAATGCTGCAATCAGGAAAGCGCCACTGCGAAGGCAAGGCAAGCCGGTCGCTACAAATCGGTCTAATTTGTCCAAAAATAACTTTCAGAATGGTGATTGGGCCGATTCTACTGTGGAGCTTTTTCTCGCCCGCGGGAATTTCGCGATTTCGCGATTTCTTCTACGGTCAGTTTCGCCTTCACGTATCGCCTGGGGCGAGCGTTTTGGAGCAACCCAGGTCCTCCGATCACTCTCTTCAGTGTTAGTAAGGGACTCACACAGGCTACCGGCAACAATGATTACCGCCACGGAGGATGAGCCACTGCATGGTGAGTGAACCCAGCCAGGACTTGCAACGGGCACCAGCTAACGAAACCGATCTTGATCAGTGCTCGACCTACCTCAGATTCACGAGAAGCCTTCCGGGACGGACCTGATCAAAGCGTTGGCACTACTTACCTTGCAGCCGCCAGCATTTGGCACAAGTCCGAAACAGCCAAAGGGCTCCGCAGTTCAGCCGGCGGGCGTGACTCGGTATTTGACCTCGATCATTGCAAGCCAATTGTCATGGCTGGATACAGAAGAATTGCGCGAGGCTGTCTGGGACAACGCCTCAGCCCGGCTGAGCGAGCGGTCTGGTCGTGCTGGTATGAGGTCCCCACAAGTTTACTGACTGAGATTCCGTGCTCACTTGAGTTCCTGAACGTAGCTATGCCGGCGATGTCGCGAATATTCGAGATCCCTACCTCTTCGGGCGAGAACCACACGCTTACACTCCATGAACCCTCCTTCACTTCAGACAACTTAGGCATGAAGACGTGGGTCTCGTCGTTTCTCCTTGCGCGTCGACTGCACAGCATTTTCGAATCACCACCTGCGCTTGTACAGAAAGGAGTCCCTGCTCCGGCCGTGGTCACGAGTATGGGGGAGTCGCCTATGCGAGCTCTCGAACTGGGTGCCGGGACGGGCTTGGTTGGTCTCGCATTCGCAGCGCTTGCGGGCAAGTCAGCGGTCGTTCACTTGACCGATCTCCCGGATATCGTGCCAAATCTAGCCCACAATACCGCTCTGAATATTGAACTTCTCGGTGGGGCTGAGTCGAAGGTGACAACGGGGGTTTTGGACTGGTCGGTAGCGCCAACGCCAATTCCATCGGAGCAAGATCGCTTTCAAGTGATACTTGCTGCAGACCCGCTATATTCTCCTAGTCATCCAGGATGGCTTGTGCAGACTATCGGGTTCTGGCTCAGCCGCAAGAAGGACGCGCGTGTCGTAGTCGAGTTGCCTCTTCGCGGCCCATATCTTCCCCAAGTCCAGGAATTTCGTCAGCGAATGGCAGCCTTGAGTTTGGCACCTGTAGATGAAGGCGAAGAGGTCGGGTATGACGACTGGGAAGGCGCGGATGGAGATGTGCTCGAGGTGAAGTGTTGGTGGTCGATTTGGGGCTGGCAGAAGGTAGAATCCGGGGCTGGCGAAGATTAGACAATACACGATACAACGAATAGACGATACATGATAGACAAGCAAGAATAGTACCCATCGAATGTCATTGGAACATATTGCAAGAGTACTGTGTAGTGGAGTTCCATCCAGTTTTGTGACCGCGAAATCCACGCGACCGCAACGCCCGTCACGTGGGGAGATGACGTCGGTGTTAATATCGAATCGTATTTCTTTGGATTCGTTTCTTCTTAATTTCCAGAGCCGCAGAGAACTCCTCGCTGCATTATTCATTCCGTGGCTTTCTATCCCATATCTTGAAGACATTTCCAGTAGATTTCGGGCGCTTTAACGACTCTTATACTGCGCGCTGTTTACGGGCCTTGAGTTGCAACAATATACTTTCAACCCCACATTTTACGAGCACAATCAGCCAGAACAGATTCCAAGGCTCCTCCCACCTGGTGACAGCATAATGGTGATTGGACTACTAGCTTTGGCATCGATTCCAACTGTGACAGGGGTGTCATTTGCGGTCACCGAGCAGCGCAAGTCGAACCAGCGAAAGGAAGATGCGCGGCGAATGAAGAAATTCAATATCGAGTCTGTATGCGACGGCGACACAGACGACGATCGCGATGTTAATGGACGGATAGTTGTCGTTCGTAATGAAAAAGTCAGTCCTCGTCTTATAACCCCTGGGATTAACTGTAAACTGACCAGGTCATGGATCCATAGGTCTATTTAGAGCATCGGGACCCTTCCCAGCGAACTATTCCCGCATTCACATCCCTTGCTTTCTATATCGAATACCCAGAGCTGGACGAAACAAAGCACTTGGAACGGGGACTGGGACTTCCAACATATGTTTCCGCGAACCCCCCACTTCTGAACTGGATATACGCGGACAAAGATACTTATGAATTGAAATACGGAAATCGAACGCAGAGCGTGGAACATGTTGTTGGCCCCTGGGACTGGACCGAGGACGAACGAATGATCACCTTGGAAGAAAAAGAAGCCTTTATTGCCGTCGAAGAAGAAGAAGGGCAGTGGGCGCTCTACTACGATCGAGACGGCGACGAGTTGGCACAGACCTTGGAAGAGAAGGGGCTTCTTGATAACCCTTTTGTGCCCGTGAAGTTGACTCGGCAGCTGGTCGAGGAGTGAAGCTTCATGCGCTTTCTTGTTTCGTTAAACATGCTGACTTGCGTTATGTGGTAAAAGAAAACCACTTCGTCGCGCATTCAAATGGCCTGGGAATGCTGCCAGGGTGGTCGAACAGCTTCCGCGTGGCCGCTCCTCTTCGAAAAGCTCGAGCACCTCACGAAATCCCCCTACTGTCGAAAATTACTTCCCAAAAATACCAACGGGAATATCCGACAACAATCCAGGGAATATACGATCCCGTGCCCACACTGGCAAGCTGGAAGCAAAAGATCGCTATCATAGCCCATCCCTGGCCAATTATGCTTGTTGAGATGAGCATTACTTACGATAATTTGTGTAACCACACAATCTCCAGAGCAAATACCAATTAGAGGCCTTAAAAATACCGTACCTGGTTAATTCAACTATAATCTCACCCTCAACGTACAGAGTTAAACCCTAGCAGTAGAACTGTTTCTGTATTTGTTCAATTAATATACTATGTCTGGTTCTCGGAGCGTCTCTAGATATAGTAGTCTAATATAATGCTTTGACTCAAGTGTCTGGCAGTGATTGCGATAACTTCGAGGCAAATCGAGAAGTTATCACAAAGGTACTGGTAGCATGGCCCACTCCGATTCGTTGTGTGCTGGTTCTTCGGACAAACATCTTTCACATCTGCAAATGAACTCAAAAGCGCGCCGCAAATGATCCCGGCGAGTGAAAATATCTTTATATTGCGTCAAATCAAAATACGCGATGCAGCATTCCTCCCCGGGTATAATATCGCGGGAAGCTGTAAACACCATGCGGCCTCGATCATCGGGCTTATGGGTGACCTTAAATTGATCTTAGTGAAATTCAAGGTAGACAGCAAAGTAATGAAACTTACATTTGGTGAACATGAATGATTCATTATAGCAGCGACAGGGAATACAGCAGCCGCAAACTGCTCCCCCCTATCTTGCTGGTCTTTCACTGCAGGGGAAGAACCCGTTTTTCGGGGATATAGACCAAAGGAATTCGCCTCTTCTTGACAAACAAGATGAAGAAGGGCCTCTTTGGTCAGATTATGTGGCAAAATGTCGCTGCTCTGTAGGTATTTTTTCACCAGGTTGGTCCAAGATCGGACGCGGTCACGCGGCCAGGTTTGCGTTGAGCCGCATAGAGATTCGATTCGCTGCCAATTGCTTTGCGAATGTACTTCATTCTTGGGATTTAACAAGTTATCATGACCGGAAGACGATGAGCCTTGTATTTGCCTGGTGGCTAGCAGACGGACAACCAGCCACAGCATACCAAAGTCATACTCACTCCATTTCTTTCTAATTGACGATGCATATCGTTTTAGCCATGTACACTCAAACGAGTGACGGGTCTGGTCAGCGATTCTGCACGCAGAACCGCACCAGGCCACGTCTGGGGTACAGGACTGCGGACATCGAGATCGTTCCCTATGGCCGAGGGCTTTTTGATTACACTCGGGGTAGCTGCAAATGAGGTTGTCGTTGGAAGATGGGTCGTCGACGACGGGTATAATTGCATATGGGCGATCGACCAACAGGCAGGAGCCTTTCGCAATTGAGCCTGTTGCACGGAATTCACGGCCTTTGACGGGGTTGGCGCTTTCGACTAAGTAGGGGTGGTTCCAGTTGGATGGATGATCGATTCCGTCTACGTGAGCTGACGGCTCAACTGAGATGTAAACCACTTCTGACATTCGGGGTAGGGAATATGATTACGGTGTGAATCTAGCTTGAGGTCCATAAAAGAAAAAAAAAGCGGTTGTGGGCTTCACAATCATTCTTGGAGAGCAGTGGGGCGATTCGCCATCGTGGCTGCCAGCCTATCAAGCAGCACCCGTGCAAATCCGACCCAATCGCTCCATTTATTTGCCTTTAGGCTTTGTGATATGCATGGATTTGCATACTCGAGCATGCGAGGGTAGCAAACATTGCGAGCAAATACCGGGGTGACTAGGAGGGCTCGGGGAACTCTGTTTCGTTCAAATGTTGTTCCCGACAAAATTCTTTCATAACTGAATGTCCTTAGGGCTGGCATTGCCGACGGTAGGCCCTGTCTGCCGTTGTTTCTGGGACCGGTAGCACCTGGGCATGCTGACCAGAAATCATCCCATCCAGTTTCAGGGCAGAATAATTGATCGCCTAAGATGCAGAATCTTAGGAAATCTCCAATGAGGCATAGAACAATTCTCTTCGGTTTCCATCTTTTGCTGCCGGCTTTGATTCTCAAACCATCGTGCAGTTTCGACCAGTAGGAACGGGAAGCATGTTTCGCCACCAAATTTTATTGATGCAGTTCTTCACAGTTCTGTAAATTTCGTAGCATCACAAAAGCAGAAAAAATCGAGGATCTTATGTTGTTGTTGAAGGAGACTGATCCGCAACTCGAGGGACGAGCGGCTGCACGTGACCCCGATTCTCCCCAGATGCGCGTCATTCCTCCCATCTCCGCGTCCAACTCATTTGTCCAAAGTGAAGAATGGCTTCTCCAGCACTACGATCAACTCCATGGCGGGCATGCCGCTCTACCCACAGCTGCAATTTCCGCACCTACAATCCGAACGCCCGCCTTCTCTCAACTACTCCTTCAGTCGCCAAAACCAGCAACCCTCTCCGTCCTCGTACCTCGGGCCAGTTAAACGATGCGCAACAGCTGGCAAAATACCGGAGATCGATTGTCTGGTCCGCATGCGGACTTGTAGCCAGTGCCGCTGCAATTTATGGAGTCATCAAGTCTGACTTGTTTGGATTGGAGGAGCTAGAGGCAGCAAAAGAGGGCAAGCCATCCGGAACCTCGGACGTTCAAAATGAGGCTCCGAAGGGTGCAATGAGAATGGACGGACCCCCGGGGTTCCCAAGCACGGGAGGGCCTTCCGTGATCCCACTAGCAGGCCAGGATTCCGGTGACCAAATACCTACTGGCAATAGCACAGTCCCCTTCTTCCCAACAACGATCCGATTGCCAGCGGTCGGTGCGACAAGCAACCAAGCAGGCGACGAGCTTTCCACATCTGAAGGAGATGAATACCAACTTCTTGGCCTCGGCATCCGAAGTGTTTCTTTCCTCTCAATCCAGGTTTACGTCGTTGGTCTGTACGTCGCGAAGGCAGATATCACGGAACTACAGCAACGCCTCGTCCGGACCGCCATCCACCCTCCCGTCCCCGA
Organism: Tympanopsis confertula; assembly: GCA_026745395.1. Classification (NCBI taxonomy): domain Eukaryota; kingdom Fungi; phylum Ascomycota; class Sordariomycetes; order Coronophorales; family Scortechiniaceae; genus Tympanopsis; species Tympanopsis confertula. The sequence goes on along the minus strand of JAOYNU010109995.1, from coordinate 8,660 downwards.
AGCAAGTGACGCCGCGGCTATCTCCGGAGCTGGCGCCGATTCTGCTACATCCCTCGTTCCTCCTGAGCGCAAACAACTCCGAGATCTCCTCCTTGACCCGGAACGCGGCGACGCGGCCTGGACGGCCTTGATCAAGGAGAATGGCATTCGCACCGCATTCCGAATCGTCCCTACTCGCAATACCGATTTCATGCACCTTCGCGACGGATGGGTCCGTGGTATCACAGCGCGCGCTCAACAAAAGCCTGTTGCGAATGCCACTGCCCCGGGTGAATACCAAGATGCTGAATTCGGATCAGCTATGGGCGAATTCAAGGCTCTGTTTGGCGGCGGTCAGCGAAAGAGCGTCCCTAAGGGCCAAACGCTTTTCCTACTGCGAAATGCCCACGGTGCCTTGGATGCTTTGTTCCAGACCGAGGCCGACACGCCAATCCAGTGGATGGGCCGTGTCGCGGATGAGCGAGTTAGCCGATTGGTCTGGCTGAACTACTTGGCTGGTAAGAAGGTATCCAGCGAAGGCGCTCGACAAAACATCGTGGAAGGGCTGATGACGATCGTTGAGCGACCGGTTGGAACCGTTGTACAAAGAGTGGTGTAAAAAGAATTGCGCTCTTGTTCAGGTATTTGAATTTCTCTCTTCTCACGTCACAATGTACTTTTAAGCCCTCGCCTCTCGCTATGCAGTGTTTCAGTATTCAAGGTTGTGGAGGTTATCATTAAATTTGGTATCTAGAGCTTGCTATCTCTAGTCTACTGCTCGGTATACGCACGATAAAAAGCAATGCCTCTATCAGTACCGAAATCCAGCGCAACACCCTGCCCCACGAAAAAGACATATCCCACACGCAACTCGATTGTCTGGTTTCCAGGGATTCTCATGAAACCTTGCCCCTTCACGACGATCATCAAACTGGGCCCAAGAATCGCCTTGTGCGTTTCGTTCTCGCCGCCACTAAGACATGTACCAAGGACATTGAAATGTCCGCTCTGCGGCGCGTAAATGTCTGTCTTCCCATTCATACCTTTGTCGCTCTTACGGCGTGGAAGCAGAGCGGCATTGACATCATGAGGGACGAAGTTCAGGGCCTTGCTGAGCAGTTCGACGTCGGCACAACGTGGCGCTGGGCAGAAGCCGGTCTGAACCACACTCTCTGACCATGCCATGCATTCCATGATATCTCCCTCCACATATGCATGAATGCTATCAGAAGGGACGCAGACAGCATCGCCGGGCCCCAGTATTAAATGGTTCATTAACAAGACAGCCACGAGAAGCCCATTGCCAATCTCCGCATTCTGCTTGCTCAGTCGGTCTAGAAGGCCTGGAATATAAGGGTATGTTCCGAATTGAGACTCAGGGATAGACTGTAGCTCGGTGATTATCTCGGCTGCTTCTCCCTCCTTTGCACACAGAATATTTCTGCACACCTGCCTCAGATAATCATCTGTGAAGCTGTACATGGGAGGAACGAATTTCTCTAAAGGCCGAAGTGTGAAAAGCGCTTTGATATCGTCGAGTGGCATAAAGCCCGCGAATAGCTCGAATTTGGAGAGTGCAATCGCGATCTCGGGTTGGTGTTTTACATCTCCGAACTTCTTGGGATCTTCTTCGTGGAAACGCTGCGCCAGCTTCAAATCGGGGTGTATCTGCAGTGGCAGTGCTTTACTGAAAGACAGTACCTGCAAGCTTTAGTTCCTTATTCCTCGGGGCGAAATTTGGTTATTTACTCTGCATAGAAATGGAGTGTCTCGACCCCAACGATCTAGAACAGACTTTCCGATCATTTGTGGATTGTTGGTTAGGTACTCTCCTAGTAGTTGGCCGTTGCGTAAAAGGCTTGAGGGATTGAATGGGCTTGTTCCTATCGTCATCTAGATCCGAAGTCAGTTAAATGATACTTGCTGACCACGCGGGGATGTTGCTTGCCTCACCTCTGAATATGCTTTAGATTCATCAATTGAGCCTTGCCCTGGCGTCTGCGACCACAATTGAGCCACCACGGACTGTTTGCCTTTCTTCCCCCATGTATCATTCTTAATGCATCTCTACGTTAGAAACTGGGACCACGAGAATCAGAGTACACTCACTTTGACACCACATCGAAGTTGAACGATTGCATCCGCCATTTTCTTATGCGAAATTAGAAAAGAATTACTGTTGATAAACTAGACGCGGTTTCTCTGCAAGATCAAAAAAATCGCCAAATGTGTGTGGACATATGCTACTCTGCCGTCATTGTGATCGAATTTGGCTTGCAACGAGCCCGTCGAGTGATCTGAGCAGATTGCTGGTTCCTTACAGTCAGGATAACGTCAGTCCCGGACTTGCAAATTACGGGATTAGAGAATCCTTCCATATCCATAGGAATAAAATTGATTTCTTTGTAGGGATCTTTGCCAGTCTATCGCTTTTCGCGGATTCCAGGGTCCAATGTGTTCCGGCGATTCAAGCCATTGCCAAATCCTTCTCGAACCATCGCATCACCTTTCTTGCCTAGCACCACCTCGAGAGCCTGTATCAATGCATTTGAATCATACTGCATTCCAAGGGGTGTTTCTTGGCTTCCATCTTGTGAGACGATCTTCCGACCATATAATCGAAGCGTCTCAATTCCCATTGCTGCTAATCGATCCCGGTCCACCCTTGGCGTACCTGGACCATCTAAATGCAAGATATGCGTCACGTAGAGACTATATGGAATGGCTTTGTGTGGACGAATAGTGTCTGGAGATGTCGGGGAGTCCAATGATTCGTGAAACGCTGCAAAATCGTTAGGTTGTCGACCCCGGCTTTCTTCGCCAGCTCGCGCAATTGCCTCCACGAAGTCGGATGCTAAGAATGGTTTTGATGGGGGTCCGGTCTCCCGATCCAATGAACCGTTCAAAATTAATATTTTATGACGCGCCGGGCTTTTTATGATGCTCTTCCCCACGCCCCGGAGAACGATAGCGGGGATGATGGATGTATAAAGAGAACCAATGCTGTAGATGATAGCCTGAGCGTCGTCGAGGGCCTCCAGGACGCGGGGATTAGCTGGAGGGCGTATTTCCTGTCCATATGGATTTATGTACCACACTCGCTGGATTCGAGATGGTAAATCTTCGTTTTTGGCCTTGCTGAAAGATATGTTCTTATTACGGAGTGTTGCAAGTGATCCAGGAAGATGGTCCTCATCGTAGGAGACCGCGTCTGATATGTCGGAGTCTGTATCTTCTAAACAATCGGCATCGGCCAGCAGTAGACTCGGGCGCCGGGGCATGTCTTTGTTGCCACTAGAAGCGGCATCACTGGGGTGAGAAATGCTGTTCTGGCCAACGATGACTGTTCCGTCGAATAGAGTCGCGGAAATGTGATGTGAAAAGTTAGAGTTGATTGCTGGTATAACACGCACTGTGTCGGTTTGTACACCGCAGATGCTTCCCAAGAGGTAGATGGCGCTCTCAAAGCTTCCACTAAAAATACGCGCGCCCGTGAGAAAGAGGTTCCCGACACTTGCAGAGGTAAAATCAAATGTTGAAGACGGCGGACGAGCTCTTTTGAGAATCTCTAGATTGAGCATGTTGAAAAACGACCGAATCAGCTCTTTCTTTGCGGGTGTAATGGACTTCCACAGCTCAGACGTGCCGTCCACAATAGTAAGCCACTCGTGGGATGCTTCGGCGGCCGCTGCTGGCAAACGATGGTTAAACAGCGCTTTCACAGCCATTCTCTCTGGATTTATGGGGGTGTTTGGAATCAAGCGCACAAGTCTACCTGGTTGCTGTACGTCAGCTATTTGATAGTCATTGAAAAGGAGTAGGCCTTACTTCGCACGTCGCCGATTCCAGGTCCCCCAAAGATGCGAATCAGCTCTGACGATGAGCCTCCATTATCGCTGATCGGAATAATGTAACTCAAGGGGCAGTTTTTGCTCTCTCGCACGGCATCAAATACATCGACCAGATTGTTTGCCGCGCTTCCTCCTGATATAACGGCGATGCCTCTGTTTGCCGAAGTCATCGTGGTTGCAGGACCTCCGCACTTAAAGCCCGTTGTAACGGCTTGCAGATCCTTGGCCTACGCGAGCGTTGCTCAACTCATGGAACTGTCGAGCTAAGCCGTACAAGTGGTTCTGGATTCTCATGCGTCGCAGCGTGGTCGCTTTGAAAGCCCCAACTTGCGGCCTCGAGGAAGTCTGGAACCGCCACGCGAGCCGGAAGGCGGCGCTTTGACGCGCACCTGGCGGGATTTAGGGACTTGGAATGTTGATTTCACCACGATTTCCACTTGCGAGAGCTGTATTAAATTTCGCGATATGACCTGTGCGAAAACCGTACTTTGCGACCGGTGGCAAAAAAATAAGCCTTTCTTTGTTCGAGCAAACGGCTACAGCTTGGCTACCCATTGCTCTCGGCATAAGCAACTGAGGTCAAAACCGCGGTCTACTGCTTCCCAATACGCCGTCGACATATTCGAGTGAAGCAATTCGCTTCATTAAGCTCTTCAGCTTGACGTGGTCCGTGTGAACGAAAACATGAAGCGCATGTCAGGAGCTCTTCGGGGGCCAAATCTGCGGGGCTTGATCACTGAAGATTATCATCGAGATGGCTGACATCAAGTAGTACCCAATGGAAATCTCATTTCAGACTTATTTCAAGCTTATTTCTTCTATCCAACATTTCTAGTGTCCCAAATCCTCGAGCATCTACTCGATGGGTGATTATGCGGTCTTCATTCTCGTGTCTTGGGGTCCAGTTTTTACCTCCTCCGATAAATATAAATCTAGCCCCACTGCTTTCCAAATTAAGTGCCACGTAGGGGATTGCTTAATCGCCCCCTTCGAGCCACAGACGACGAGAGAACCGGCTTTTTGAATACTATTCGGTGAAAATTGCAGTGGAAAGCACAATAAATAGGGCCTGGCTGCGAAAGTGGCCGCGGAGCTAACAGGTTAAAGAAGTTCACCCTGAGGCGATAGATGCTGGCGAGTTTGGATACCTTATGTTGACTGATGTGGGGGCCATTGCCATTCGAGGCAATGAAGAAGATCCTTCAAACATGACGAGTAGCCAAGACAGAATTAGGCTTTGGAATGACCGCAGTGGATGCGGAGGGGCTGGCCTTTGAATGGAACCATGCATTACGCCCCCAAGTCTTTCTTCGCTTGGCCCCCAGTTTAGAGGGCAAGCACCACAGGCAATAATAAATTCAATCAAGCCAGCTGAGAGACATCGTATTATCCCGAAACTCTACGACATCTTTGGACCGATGCGTCTGTGCGACTTTTAACACTCAAGATTCACACCTACAAGCCGTTGATCTCAACTAGCTATACGCCTCACCGTCGCCGTTATGGCGTCAACCACGGTCAAGTCGCGAGATGATGTTGATCAGTCTACACTTGCAGAGATTGCTCACGCATGCGGTATATCTATAGACCAGATAGAAGACGTCTATGGGTGTACTTCAATGCAACTTGGCTATGTCATTGAAAGACCAGATCTATGGCTGAACTTTGTGGTCTCGTTTGGGCCAGATGCCGATGTCGACAAGTTCTGTGCAGCTCTTGAGAAAGCTGTTGCTTTGAACGCAATCTTCCGCACTCAAATTGTGCAAACCAGCATTGGCTATGTTCAGGTTGTGACCAAAGTCGATCATAAGACCGAGCGTCAGTCTGGGGGCCTTGAGGAGTATCTCAAAGAGACACACACCTGGAGCCCTGAAGGCCCTCTCTTCCGAACAATCTTCATTGATCGAACTTTTATTGCGACTGTTCATCACTCCATCATGGACCACTATTCTTGGACTCTATTCCTTGATGTAGATGTGGCTTCAATTTACCAAGGCTTGGAGCTCAAGCCGCGCCCTCCATTCAGAGACTTCATCACCCAGTACCAATCTGTCGATGAAGCTGCAGCGAAGACTTTCTGGACCAGTCGATTCCAAGGAATACCGACAGTCTTCCCAACACCTCAGCAAAACGAGGAAATCTGTGCTCTTGAGATGGAACCTCGCACAGTTCATCTACCTCAAATTGGCAACGCCGTGCCACATTTCCAGGTGCCTCTGTACATTGAAGCTGCGTTGGCCCTGACTCTCTATAGCTACGCCGACAGCGATAGAATTGTTTACAACTATCTCATGTCAGGTCGATCTGGAGAGTTTGAACAAACCTTGGGTCCTACTTTGGTAGAGGTTCCAATTCAAGTGAACTTCCAGCGCAACATGACTGTTTCTCAGCTCATCAAGGATAGATCAGCTTCACTGCGACAACTTCAGCGAGAGCCTACTCTTCAATGTCCAAAGAAGAAAATCGGCACATTCAGTGAAGCGGCTGCGGCTGCAGTATCGGCGACAACTCTCCTCAATGTCGTGCCAAAGGCACCGAAAGAGAACACCGAAGAGGGCTCGGGCGTGAAGCTTGAGCGCATAGTCCGACCCCGACGAGAATGTATTCCTCTATACCTTCTGTGTCAACCCCTTGAAGATGGCGTTCGCTATGAGCCACGACACGACCCAGCTCACGTTTCAGAGGAGCAAATGGAGCGACTCTTGCGCCAATTCGAGCACCTCTTGGATGTACTTACAAACGCCCCTCAAGATGCTAAGCTTACCGATCTGAACCTTTTCAGTCCGAGTGATCGATCAGAACTCTTGCAGTGGAACAAGGCAGAGACGAAGTCAGAAGTTCCAGGCGAGACACTCCCTGAAATTGTGACTGCTCACGCCCAGTCGCAGCCTGACGCAAAGGCTGTAGACACTGGCGATGAGTCCATCACCCACAAAGAACTTGATCAATTCTCAGATCGTATATCCCATGAATTGAACAGAAAAGGGATTTCAACAGGCGACAAAGTGGCATTGGTCTCCGAGAGATCACTTTGGGCTGTGGTGTCTATTCTTGCTATCTTGAAGGCTGGTGCAGCATGCGTTCCAGTAAACCCTAAGAATGGCCAGAAGGAAGCCACAATATCTGGGGCAGGAGCTAAGGCTCTTCTGACTTCACCTGGGGCATACGAAAGTTCAGCAAAACTTGCACCTATTGTCATTGCAGTCTCTCGAGACACCATTTCTACTCTTCCGGAAGGCCCCAAGCCGGACAATGCTAAGGGTCCCTCGGCGGAAGACGTTGCCTACGTTTCTTTCACTGATGGAATTACTGGAGCATCAAAGAGCGTTCTTCTGGATCATCGCTCTTTACTTTCATCTATCAGCTCAGTAGTCCAAAGACTTGGCTTGCAAACAGACTCGAAGTCTCGTGTTTTGCAGTTGGCAGAATATACGTCGATTGCTAGCATCAGCGAGATTTTTGGTGCTTTACTCTCTGGTGGAACCGTCAGTGTGTCACCTGAGATCTCTAATGCTGCCAATCTTGCGACTTTCATCGAGTCCAATGCAGTTACCTCTGCGTTTTTGACACCTACCACCCTTCGCAGTATGGCTCCCGACTCTGTTCCCAGTCTTCAGACCGTTGTTTCTTTTGGCGAGCCCCTTGATGTCAATACTTCGGTTGCCTGGGCTAAAGCCACTCGACTTTTCAACGGTTTCTCTGCATCGGAAACAGCTGGCTTCTGCACACTTGCAGAGGTGAATCTGGATTCGCCTGTCCCTAGAAATATCGGAACACCCGTTGGCCATTCTGCTTGGATCGTCAATTCGCAAGACCCTCAGCAGCTGGCATCAATTGGCGCAGTGGGTGAACTAGTTATTGGAGGTCCAAATTTGGCCAAGGGTCATCTAAAAGAAGATATGAAAACCAAGGCAGCATTCATCTCCTCGCCACGCTGGGCTCCACAGCCTGACGAGGATGGAGCTTCCACAGTCGTCAAGGGTGATCGATACTACCGCACCGGAGAGCTCGTTAAATACAACTCCAACGGAAGCATCTCTTACATCGGAAGACTGGCGAATCGAGTCAAGTTCGGCGTACACTTCATTCAATTTGAAGAGATTGAGAACGCAATTCTCAGCTCCGCTGAAGTTCGCGATGCCGTTACATTGACCAAGATCAACAAGGGCCGTACACAAATATTCGCCGTGATTTCATTGAGTGATGCCAAATTCCCACACGACACAGTCCTGCAGCAACTTTCGGCCGAAACTACAAACACTCAACTAAAGTCTATCCGCGATAATGCATCTTCGAAACTTCCTCCTCACAAGGTACCTTTAGTGTGGCTTCTGGTCGAGCGGCTACCACAGACTGCATCTGGGAAGTTTGACCGAGCTGCCGTCAAGGATTGGCTCAAAACCCTGAAATAGAGCGTATCCACGGAGAACTCCGTACGATGCGGTGCCCAGTTCAACCCCTGTCAGAATCTAGATAGACCTACAAATTCTTGGATTTTTACTCCGTATCAAATGCGAATTTTGTGTCTTGTGGAAAGTCCAACCGTACTCCGTATAGATCCATGTAATACCACTAGTCTCGCATAAGTGTCGTTGAGAAAGACAAAGAGAAATGCTCTCTAACATCCCAACCCCCTGCCAAGTAGACGTGGCTGCTGCTGGCCACGCATGCAGTCCAGGATGTAAACTGGAATCGATCATTTTGGCCGACCTGTACGGAGTAGTCCGGGTCGATCCATCGTCCTGGGTCTGTTGGTCTCTTTCAAAGAAGCGGTGTCCAGGCTATCCCTAGTACATACGTTGCTCATGTCCGCTAAGCCGTCGCACCAAT
>JAOYNU010109884.1:0-35715 GCA_026745395.1 Tympanopsis confertula | reverse complement strand
CGGCAGTTGTTTGAGGTCGTAGGTCCTCACCATCCTCATCATCGTCCTCGTCTGCTTCCTCTCCAAGGTTTTTGCTTAGAGACTCCCGAGAATACTCATGGAACATGTCAAGGTCAAGTTGAGTGGGTTCACGTATAAGTTCCACGCATGGATGATAATTCGAGTACTGCGATTTAGCTCTCACTCGATGCAGCACCCCTATTCGCTCGAATTTGCGGAGTGCACGCGACAGAATTCTCCAGCGCCATTTGTCTTGAAACCCCAGAGATGTTTTCAAATCAAGACGAGAAATGAGACGAACTTCCTTGAGGGTCGTGAAAAGTTCATCAAGGAACTTGTCAAAATCTATGATGGCGTCTTTTCCTTGCCTTTGATCACTCTTTTCTTCATTTGTAGGCTTCGAGAATCTGCGAAGGGTGCAGAGACTGGTTCGAGCTCCCCGTACCTGGATATTTCTTTTCTCGATGTATCCCTTTCGCTGCAAAGCATCTGTACGTTTTGGCACAGATCGCTTGTCTTGTTTGCTGCGCCGGACGAGCTCGGTTTGGGGAATGCCGTCGTACTTGCTGGATGCAATAATTGATAGTAAGGTGTATTCCGAATTTGGGACCCTGACTTCATCAGGTTCATGGCCAGCGACTGCCAGCCATGTTCTCTTTTCAGAAACAAACACTCGCACGTCAGGCGTAGTTAACGCGGTCTTCTGATCATCCTCTGCTGCATTCTCATCATCCGCGCCAGCCTCATTAGCCGATGATGCATCATTGACCCTGTCTGTCTGCATTTGCTCCAGCTCGGGCAAGGTAAGGTGATTGAATTTCCGCTCTTCGCCGACTGAAAATTCCAGGTTGCGCCTAAGCCATAACCAGACCTTGCATTTAAAGCGATGGTCTACATTTTGACGCGACGTTCCGGGTTCATCCTGCGCAGGGCGATAGAATTCTTCAATTGCTTGCAAGACCTCTGACAAAATCGCGCCTACTCATTTATTAGCTGATATCGGAGCATGGATCATGGAACAAAAGCAGCATCTGATGTATGCAGAGTTTAAAGTGGGTCTGGAAATAGAACCACACGTACCTTGACTTCCGCAAAGGGCAACCTCGTTCAACACGAAGTCTACTAACCCTTGTAAGCTGCGCGCCATTCTTGGCTCATAGCATCACGCGATCATATGGGTAAATAATTGCATGCATGAGTGTGGTGTTGCGAAGGGTCTGTCGCGAGGGATGAAAAATTGGAGGGGAAAAAGCGGCCGGTGAGGTTCGAACTGGCGTCACCTCGAATTTTGCGCTTATCGACACCGTTTGCTGTTATCGCCACGTGACCCTCTGCTACTATACCAAGAAAGCGCATTTCCCCACGCTACGAATAAACTACTATCTGTCTCTGAATAATATTTTGGGGGATTTAACCTTGAACACTATTTATTCTTCTGATTTCCTTGTCGCAATGAAAATATAACCTGCATTTAAACCAGCGCATTGCGACCCGTAGTGTTCTTCTTGATATCTTTACCTCTTCCCTGATTTGACAATTAAACTTACCCTATGCGACAAATAGCGTTCATCGAGCGTTCTCGTTGAGATTTTATCTCCTGCCCCATGTGTCCCGCATCATCGTGCGGTCAGTATCTGGCATCCAAGGCTATGTACTTTGCTCGGTAGAGAAGTTGTTGGGAGATTCGGCATTTGTGGAAATGGGGCTTCTTCAATTCTTGCAGCGGCATGACACTATGACACCTGTTGGATGTACTTGTCGAAAGAGCTGATGAGAACAATGCGACCATAGTAAGTATACTACGAAACGTAGTGCTCTGCCGCGTAAGCGTTGCTCGGATCGCAACGGGTGCCATAAAGAGCATTGGGGGGCCTTGGCTCCGCATCCCCAGACTGGGCATCTGCTGAGCAGGGCCATGGACTATCAGTACGTAGCACAGAGTGCCATGGATATCATCATAGAATCGGAGTTGGTAGACAGTCCGAAGATCGACAATCCTTCCATGCCGACCCGCTGAGTCAGGATTGCGATAATAATAGCACTGCGAACTAGTCCTTGCTGGGCCTCGCAATACCCATTTAAACTTTTTATTTAACCAGCTGATGAAATCTACAGGGGTACTTACACGAATCGTCTTTTTTGGTTTACAGAACATTCCCTGTGGTCGATTATGTCTTCATAGCGGGATTCCATGAAACGCCAGCCCCTCCGTCAACAAACCTGGGCTGGAACGGTGGAGCAGCGTGGATTGCTTGGCTGGGATCGGCGTCCGAGCTCACACGGAGTTCCGCTTTTTTCATGTTATCATGGCGCCCATAATCCTGTTTCGCGAGCATTGGCAATGTACTACCCCGTTGCAAGGGACTCGGCGCGGCCACATCATGCTATGTACTCCGTACCTTGTTTCTTATTGCCAACTGTCGTGAAGAAATAAAAATAAAAGAAAGAATTACTTTAGAAGTGCAGTTATTTGTCTGGAAATCGAGCTGCTGGGAGTAAATATTGGGCTTGAAATTGGGTACCATGGATCGATGCATCCAGATCAGTTTTATGGGTTGATTTATCTACTCCACACAAGTATGATTGTCCTAACGAGGCGTGGCAGCATCATGATTTTGGCTGTGCAATCTTATGACATCACGGCCAACCTTACGTCAGGTACCTGTGGTTAAGCTGGCTTAACTATGGGAGACGGAAGTACCCGAGTCCTCCGTCGTTTCCGGCGCGAATTCTCGTTTGGCCCTAGTCTGCGATCGTCGGCCTTCTTCTTTTTCCCTCTGCCCCTAAATCGATTCTGGCCGACAGAATCTTCCATCTTTCACGCCATGTTTGGCTTTGCCGTCTGTTCATACCGTCGATAAGGAAGAATAGAACGCTTCCATCCGAACCCCCTTTTCCAACACCCTCGACCGGCGCGGCTCGCCACCAACCGCGCTCATGGAGGAAGCAAATGGACGCCCTTTACAATCCGAGCCCCCTCCGCTGCCTTATACCCTACACACTCGCAAGAAGTCCATCGCCATCTTCTGGATTATCTTCGTCGTCGACACACTAGGCCAACCGATCGCGCTCTATTGGGGATTGTGGTACGGCACAGATCTATCGCATAACTTGGGTATGTTTGCCACTTTGGGTCGCGAAACGCTGTCCATTCAAGACTCTCGCTGACCAGCAAACAGTTTTCTCTATCGTGACAGCATGTCTGGGAGGTGTCTCCGTCTTCGAATACTTCTACCGTCTTTATAACCTGTTCCGCAAAAATTCGCGCGCGCGACCACTCAATGCGCGTAAATCATGGGTATGTGCGGAATTCAACATTGACTTCGACTTTCGCTAATTATACGAATAGCTGGACTTTTTCCACATTAACTTCACCATTGTATGGCTGATTCTAGCTGTCGAGCTGATCGTGTATGTTTTCTACCATCAATCAAACCCAATTTAGACCATGTCATGCTAACAAAATCTGCAGAGGATCGGTTCCTGAAGAGCCTTATGGTAAGACACATGGCTTAGTTGGCTTGTCGCTCGAGTTTGACTGACTTAACTTTCTAGTGCGTCTAATCGCAATGGTCCTTCCAACCGTCATGTTCTATTTCGGCATCGTCCACCTCTCGCTCGACATTTTACGAATGTTCGGATACAAAGCTCCCTTCCGTATCTCGTCTACACCTAAAGGATCCGTCATGCCGACCGCGCTATACGCCTTAATTGAAGATGTCGTCGCTGTCGATGGAGGAGGTGGACAGATCTACCGCTACGCGCTCCGCACCCGATACCTTTCCAGTCCATACTTCCGCCGTATGCTTTTCGAAATGAACTGTTTTTGGAGTGGAGGATCAATCATCTGCGCGGCCGCTATCACCGCCGTGGTATTCACCGTTTCCGAGCCCGTCGCATTCACAGTAAGTTGAAACAAAGCACACCTCCTGTTTTCTCATTCTGACGTCAGACTTTTAGCTGGGCTGGTCCCTTCCTTTCGCCTGGGCCGCTATCTGGACGATAATCACGATTCCATGGGTTCAAAGCGATCTTCGCCGCGAAAGAGAGAACTGGAACGAATTCCGAAGCCAGGGACAGGGTGGTATTCCATGGGTGGATGATATCGATGCCCCGACAGCCCGAACCCGGCTTGCGTCCGTTCAATCACGCCTTCCGAGCCTTTTGCCATGGGCTCGCGACAAGAGTGTCGCATCGACCCCTTCTGCTGAAGGAATCGAATTGCCTCAAAAACCAGAAAGTGAGCATGATGTTGAGGCCGCGATCTCTGCACCGGAACCAGCGCCCGCCGCTGCCTCTGAGAACACGGCGCCTGCGCCAGCTACCGAGCCGACTGCTGAGAAGACGGCCGGCGAATCTACTCACTGAACATTTTGTAACACTAATGACTTCATGAACCGTTTTTGAGATACGTGAATCGGGAATCTCGATAATTGTGGTCAATGAGCTAGGCCACCTACAAAGTTTGATTGGTCGTAATTTACATGCAAGGAACACCGGTTATACGACATTTTTAAATTCTTGTTCTTTGTGTACACATATACCCTGCAGCGAACACGCAATACTGGAATATACCCTGTTAGAAATTTCATCCATTACTCTCAACTATCTCATCTTGAATAACACTATTGGGGCATGGCGACGCTCAAAGGCTTATCGGGGATAGCCTTTGCCGCGGCAGCAAGTGCCAAAACATTGATCACCTATAGCAGATCAGTATGTTGCAAGACTTTAAGTGATGCTTTGAAAGAAGATGTACCATTGTAAGGCGGAGGCATTACTTGCCGTTGACGTTGGTCTGGGTGGGATCTGAGAACGTTAGATATGAGCTCTGATTATTCGGAAAGAGACTTACACTAACGTGCTAAGTGACTCAGTATCGGAGTCTTTTCGGAAAGGATCCTTCGTGACGAAGAAAGACTGGAATTTGGCTTTGAGACCCTTCTTGTCGTCCATTTTCACTGGTCTGCAACGATATACTCAAACATGAGGTAGCAAATCAATAAAAGATGTTCAAAGGCTTCATTTTATATCTTTTATAAGCTTTTCTAAAAAATTTCCATCAACTGGAACTATGAGGTCAACGGACAAGAAACGCCGATTGCACTCGGTAGACTCGGTATTGCAACCCAGGCAACTCGGCCAACTTTGCCCCAGTACCATAGATCATACGTCGCAGTAAAGCGATAATCCGACCATAGACATAGACTAACGAATAGCTTTCGAGCTCGGCCGGTGGTTCCAAAAATATGATCCTCGGCCGACGCTTCGGCGAACGTGGCTGGCACCGGCGAAGTTATGTGGAACCGGTAGAGTCAGGAACCGGCGAAAGATTTTAGATCGTGTGACATTTGGGCCTGCCTGGAAATGAAATTGGTCTGTTGCTATTCTACGCTTTTGATAGAAAGAAGATCAAATATTCTCCTTCCATACTCGCCCCTCTGTTCGAGCTATCAAATGTTTTCGGCAAGCAAACTCATCTAAATGCTTCGATCTACCAAAAGAAACTAAACAAAATTCAATGATTTAGCGGTAAAGATTCGCACTAGGCCTTGAGAATAATCAACGAATGAATAGGTAATCGTATCTATTTTGTCTAATATCTATGCATCAATTGATCTAAAAGACCGCTCTAATTGACCAGCCAGCGCAAATTCCACGAGCAATGCCAAACGAAATAGCAGCAACCAAGTAAAGAACTCCCCCAAAAATAATCAGCCCGTCGAATGCTCCGCCATCACGCTGTTGTATGACTCCAGCAATTGGAATACCAGTCAGGGTCCCGATGCTCGCGATCGTAAATGTAGTGCCGTTTCGCTTTCCATAATCCTCTGTGGAACACACTTGTGATATACAAACAGGCGTGAGGCTAATAGCAGCTCCACTCCAAAAGCCAAAGAAAACGACATAGCAGATTATTGCGGCCAGGTTGTCCCCAGACTTTAACCACAGTGCCAGTGTCAGAATAGCACAGATTACTGACGTCAAGACCATCACATTAAAGCGACCGACACGATCGGCTATAAGACCAGGAAGAAACCGGCCTGGAATAGCACCAACACTTAGAAAAACAATCAGGAGGTAGCTGATTTGTTCGCCCGCATTGGCATATATGCCATATGAAGCAATATAAGCGTACGGAATGAAGACGGCAAATTCCACCAAGAACACAGCCACCGTTGTCGACGCATATCTGATGTCCTTCAAAGCACGGAAGTCAACTGAAGCGCCACCTTTTAGATTTCCCGGCAGTCTTGTCTTTAGAAGTAGACATGCCATTATGCAAAGAACGACACTGAGGAGCGCGATAATCCGCATGGCCCAGCCGAACCCGATTTTTGGCGCAGCGAAAAGAATAATCAGTGGGAAAATAGCCCCTCCAAATCCTCCAGCTGTGCAGGCGACGCCGGTAGCAAGTCCGCGACGGGCGTGAAACCAATGACCAACGGCTGATACGGCGGGTGTGAACAGCGTGCCTGCAGAAAGTCCGCCGAGGACGCTGAAAGAAAGGAAAATCTGGTAGTATTCTGATATACGCATTAGCAAATATTATCAAATATTTGGTAAGGCTCCCACCATTGCTAACGCTCAGGAATATCATCGAAGCAACGATCCCGACTGAGCCTGGGATGATAACGTATCTCGGGCCATAAGCGTCAAATATAGGGCCTGGCCATAATAATAATAAGTTAAGTCTTCCGAAAAGAAATATGGCAATCATTAGACTCACCAGCTTGGGCACCTGTAAGGTAAAGAAAAAAGCTGTAGCAGCCAAATACCCAGCCGATACTGAAAGGCGAGTAGTCTTTCAACTGATGAGTGCTTGTCCACGCATGTAAAACTCCAATTGTGTTCAACAAGCCCATTGCGGGCATCATAGCGCACCAAGATCCAAGAACAACACTCCACGCTTTCCATCCACCCTCTGGGTAGTCGCTGTGGCTTTCTTGGTGATGGTCCAAGGAGTTGCCGTCCTCGAGGGCATTCTGATCAGGACTGCGCATTTCCTTAGACATTGTCACAGAGACGGGTTGTACACGCTCAGGAGACGGAGAAATCATCTCATATGGTATTTATTCAGTTCAAGCATTTACATAATGTTGTGTTCTGCGAATTTTTGCGGTCTTCGAGCCCCACGAATTCGACGACGTTAGCTTATCTTTAGTGAAAGGGAAAGCACCGGCGAAAATCGACCTTAATTGGCCGATTTGGCGAATCCTCACAGCCGATCGCTCCATTAGATGCAATTCTCGGCCGCTATTCAATCTGATTTGCCGGATTGTAAGTGGAATTCTTGGCTATTCGGGGAACTCAGCCAATAGTAGATTTGGTTCACCGACTGCTTAGTGATCAGTCGTCTTTCTTCCTTCTCAAACCAATCATTTCACTATTTGACCGACGGTGGCTCACCGCGCAAGCATCTATAAAGAATTAGTTCGCCGATCTATTGACCTAGGGGCTTACCAGTCATGGAGTCAAGTGGCCGAGGCTCAGAGGGTTGTTCTCGCGGCAGCATCACCCGGCCATATCGATCAAAACGACACCCGCCTTGTACTCAGTGTCGCCGAAAGAAATTACGATGTGATCCCCAGCCAGAGCAAGGCTGCCAAAGATGCAAAAAATCCGGCCTGGAGTGTAGTTTCAAAACCAACAGTCTGCAGTCTAAGTCGTTATCCCCATTGAGGCCGAAATCAGCGGAGCCAGAACAAAGCCCTCAAACGAGATCAGAAATTCCCCCAGACAAGTCTCACGAATATCGTCGAATATCACCTTTTCAACCAGATCCAGATGTGCACCGAGTATCTCAAACGCCGGATGAACCTACATGTGCATTTCCATCCTCACCTCTTTCCTTGCATCATTTGCCTGAAGTTCCAACACCCCAGGCCATTCAAACTTTGGATCTCCTCAAAGGTTGCTCCTCTCAGGTCATAGGTGCCTCGGGCGAGTCCGACCCGTGGCTTCTTCAACATTGCAAATTTGATGAACGGGGCTTCTTACTTGTACATCAGGTGCATTTTCGAAATGCAGGGGGTGTTCCTTTAGATGAGAAGATCCCCGTTCATTTTCTGGTCACGACTGACTCCTTGTATGAGTCGTCGAAGCAGCATACAAGGATTACGAACGGCGATATCTTACGGGCTAGGTTGCAAGAATTGATTCCTCTGGAATATGGACCAAGACTCTTCTCTTTGTGAGAATCTCTGTGCTTCGAATATCTCTTCTTGAAATATTGAAAGTTCTAATTTTCGACAGATTCATTCGTTTCGTTTTTCCGACTCTCCCGATCATATCTAGATCTCAGCTAGGCTTGAGTAATACTCGAACCATCCCAGATCAGCATGTTCTTGAAAGCTTACCAACACATCTCGTCGCTGCTATCTATGCGACAGCTTTGCCTTCCGTGAAGCTCGATGAGAACCTCTGTGTCGTTTACGCCTATTCCGTCCCATCAAGAGATGATCTGTGGCGAATTGTCTGGGAAGCACTACAAGAAGATATTCACACACCTCATCTAGCTACTCTTCAAGCAGGTTTGCTATATTTACATAGGTCAAGTGAGACAAATCAAGGTTCAATCGCAGACAGTGCCTTTGTCTGGTCATTTGTTGGAACCTTAGTTGGTCTCGCAACATCTTTAGGCCTGAATTTTGAATGCAAACCAATGGGACTACCTGCCTGGGAGCGACGCTTACGTCGTAGACTATGGTGGGCCATATATGCCGAAGACAAGTGGCGATGTCTATTAATGGGTCGACCTCCATATATCCGCCAAGACGAATGGGATGTGACAGACCTTGACGACGATGATTTTCGACTTAACGGGGCTCACATTGATCTCATACTTTCTTCCAGTGACCAGTCTACGTCTGACATTACGTATACAAATCACTTCCGATACTTTGCCAAGCTATGTCGAATTGCGGACGACTTGCAAAGTAGCCTATTGTGAGTCACTTCTCGCCCATCGCAGTTAGCACTACTAAGAAATTTGCACTAGCTCGTTAAGAGCCTCTCAGCGGCTTTCGTCGAACTTCCGTGATTCTTTGGAAATTGCGCGTGAATTTCTGGATAGACTGAAGGAGTGGTATGCTCTCTTACCATCTTCTCTAAAGTTATACAACAGACATTATTCAGCTCTTGAAAATGATCGACCCCAGTCAAACAGTCTCCATTTTGGGTACATCTTGCTTGAGGTATTCATATATCGAGCTTTACTCCGACCAATGGTTCGATCAGCAGCCCCGCCTCGCCTCTTTGAGGATCCGGATGATTTGCTCAACTTTCCAGATATAATAAATGTGGATGATTTCATCACTCAGATAATAGAAGCCAACGAGGCTGAGCCTGTGCCTTCAAACGATACGTGGGACGAGAGCGGAGCAGGGAGAGCCACGCTTCAAGCGGCCGAAATTTGTGCCGCAAAGATGTTGCGCTTCGTGATGCGCATGGGATGTGGGGATCTTTCAAGATTTTGGCATTCTTGTAGGTCCTTCTCTTGTCGTCATCTCTATATATGGAACGCTGATGTTCTTGACTGTCCCACCAGGGTCGCGAATTGGCTTCGCAACTGCCTCCAGCTTCATGATGCTTTTACTTGTCCAAGCTCCGTCTTCAGATCATGCCTTGTGTGCTCGACGGTTGGTACGTGTTTGGAGGCAAATACTCCGAAGTCAAAGTCAAGGCTGTCAGCTCATGGACTTGGCATTGATACGTATTGATGGTCCTCACTGGACCGGCTTAGCTCGGAATTTCTTTCTGTCACAACATGTGAAAGAGGCTCTCGATAGCCCTATTGAGCCATATAATGGGCTGTAGTGCAGACCACTGCAATCTCTGACTCTCCAAGAGCCTATTCTATTCAGCTTTGAAGTTCAATAAAAATACTCCGCCTAGGTTTAACTTCTGAGTATGATTCAATTCCCTGTCTATGCTGATCACCTACATTGAGAGTACTGCGTGTAGCTTTTGATGGTAATATGAACTGTATCTTTCCTGGCATGTGGAATACTGAGATAGAGTTGGTACAATGGCTACCGAGGTGCGCCAGGCATCTCAATAGAATCATGTATTATCCTAGTCTACTACTCTATGAAATTTGCTAAAGAATCTATTTATGGCGTGGGCCAAACTCAAATGATAACCCCGCTTACAACTTGAGCTTCATGGCCGATGGTCTTTCTCATCGTCCATCTATTGATCGGGTACGAGCCTACTGTCTCCTGTTCTGGGATCCTACTATTCTTAGTGCAGTAAAGGAATAGGGCTGCCTTGGGAAGACGGACAAGGCTTGCTTCTAATTTAAATCAAGATGACATCGTACTCGAGATCGAGATCCAGCATTGACTAGGATATTACTTGTAGCATGTTACCAAATACGTCAAGAGCCGCTGTCCATTGATCCTCGAGGTGCCACAACATAGCACACTTCTGACCGATATGTACGACATCACGAACTACAAGTACAAAGACTTAAGTCAAGTTTGCTTAGCATTTGCATCACCAATCGCCTCCAGTTTCCCAGTATAATTGCACAACAGGCATCCATGATACAATTATGGTATGTATGACCTGAGCTTCGAAGCTTCCCTCTATCAAAAGACGTCTGTGTAGCAACCGCTAGAACCAATCATGTGGCATTTGCTCTTCTCAAATACAAGTCTTCAACCTCCTGGATTTCAACTTTGATATTTTCTTATTCAAACTACCCTCTAGTTCTAATAATTTATGCTCAATTCAACAATGTTTTTCATATTTTACCTTCTCCCAGCCGTCGCGGCAGTCAATATACGCAACTACAACCGCGCAAACTGCCAAGGTCGTTTTGAACAATGCAGCAACATCAACGAGAATGTCTGCTGTGACCGGTCTGCTGGAAACAGCAGAACAAACGATACAAGCTTTGGATCGAGCGCGCATATTGGCCTCCCAGCCACCGGCCTCGCGCTAGCATGTCAGACACTCGGGCGCTCTCAGCACTGCGGCCAAGTTGTCGATGCCTCTTGGGGCGATAGTGCGTGTGCAGCTCGAGGAAGTGATCTTTCAGGCTCTTTTTGGTTTGCTTGTCTCGGGTGTCCTTTCCCACCACCAGCTGGTGGGAATGGAACTACCAACGCAACCACTGTTGGCGGAGGATCGGCCGAAGAGAAGGCTTTCTACAATCAAGTTCTGAGTGAAGGCGAAGCTCAAGCTATTTCGAGGGACATTGCTGCTGTCAAGCCTGATTTGATTTCTATTGATGGGCATCTGTTTGAAATCAACTACGCTGTGCCTGAGAATATTACGCAAGAGTTTTATAGGGTTTTCGATGACCTGAGTCTGAACTACGATGATTTGGACGACAGTCTTCAAGACAGGGAGGTCGTTATTGTTACAGTGAAATGAGTGATAGGCAGATCTCTATGGGGTATTGCCAGATCGCTGCCGTGAAGGTAGCGATAGCCTGAAAAATATTGGAATTATGTATGGCAGAAAACAAAACCTCCACTCCCTCTATCGATGCAAGTCAGTGAGAATGAACCGAAATACATGAATATGACAAATCAAGAACAAAGTGCCATCCCGTACTCCAATCATCAAAGACAGAGATTAAAGCAGGACACAACCAACGCCTATGTACGGCCCCGTTGCAGATAGAGGGTATCGAAGAGGGAACATGAGTTTCAACTCAAAGTAACAATGTGCTTTACAGTGGTAGTGTTTGTGGCTAGAGGTAGAAAGCCACAGGCAAAGTAAGAGAGAGGGTGGAAAGTAAAGCAAGGGGGGTGTAGCTCGCATATATTAAAATCAATGTTGGGGGATGAGGATTTTGGAGGAGGTGGAGAGGAGTGAGCAATTATTTGCGGAAAGTGAGCTTTCGACCGATGTTGCGAATTGTTCGTTTTTGGCTAGCATGAAGGTTAGCGACGCTTCGGGTTTTATGTGGGCTGTTCTCTTACGTGTCACCGCGTGCTGTTTCATTGGATTCCACAGTGGTGACGGTATGGCCAGCTGTCACGGGTCTTCCTGATGTGTTGACAAAGCGACGTGACTCCTACAATTTATTAGTATAGAACTTCAGGGCTAAAAAAAGGTTGTTACTTACCTCCCAGCGGGAATCGACATCGACTTCACTCGCAGACCGCGAGTCCGATATCGTGGTGTCATGTTCCTCTGTATCTTCACTTGCCTGCGCCTCTGGGTCCGAGTTCATCGAGACAGAGCGCGCTAGCGGCGAAGCACTCGACTGCATTGATTTTCGCGAAGCAGGATCCGACAATTCGCTGTTAGAGTCGAAGCTTACCATGCTAGGTGCTTGACTTGGATTGGAAGTTGGCGGGTTGTGGGAGGTCGTCAGAAGCTGAGAAGATGACGCTAGTTCGCGAAGCCGCTTCTGCTGTTGCTTGGAAGGGCGGTGATGAGAGAACTTGTTTCCAAGAATAGCAGGAGCATGGGAAATCAGCGCCTTGATGACATCCTTCTTCAGGCGTAAGGCAAGGTCTAGATTAGACCATGTCTTATTACTGTACTCAAGGACAGGCAGACGGAAGACAAAGTTGTGCAGATCTTCGAGGTTGTGTTCACCTTTCCCTTTGTAACTCATGCAGAGGACAACATCGTGAACTTTGACGCGTGCAAGAGTCATGTAATTAGATGCGCGAGACATCATATGAGAAAGATCGTCAGTCGGCTCCTTCGACTTGCCACTCTTAGAGCCCTTCAAGCCGAACTTCTTCTTCTCTTCGTTCGTACTGATACTAGACAATGATTTCTCGGTAGGCTGCTTCGTCAATGTCACGCGAAGACTATCTCCAGATTTCTTCTTCGTCAATGCGCCGGTGGTTACGGGCCGCGGCAATTGACGAGTAGAGTCATTCGGGCCCAGTCGACTATTGGACCTGTGCAGAGGTGTCATGGCGAGGCCCCGTACTTGGCTTGAGCGTCGGCTCTTTGAGATTCTTCCCTCTTCCGAGAGAGACAATGTTGGCTGAAGTCTTAATTCAATAGAGCCAGGGCCTTGTGATGATTGCAGATCATCCATCGACGTGTTGTCTCCATCGGTGCTGTATGAATATGCCATAGCATTATCATTCGAGTCTTCGTCGTCAGCCTCGTCATCGGACCCATCGAGTGACTTCATGTTCTTGATCATGAAAGGCGAGAAGCCACCGCTATCAAATGCGCCAGCTCCCATGTTAGGGAAGATGTACTCGAAGAGCTTTTGGCCGAGCTCGCGCTCCAATTGAACCTTAAGTGGAAACAGAGAGACTTCGAAATCATCAACAACAGGAATACCAGCAACTGCCTCCAGTTTATGCCATTTGACGCGAAGCATGGACTCATCCAACGGGCGTGGTTGGTCAAAGTACGGCGCGATGATTTGAGGATAAATAGCGTCGGGGAGAAGATTCAAACCACTTAGTCGCTCAACAGAAACCAAGTTGTGGTTTGAGCCATCCGTGTTGTCTGTGCGTTCATATTGGGCATTCTTCAGTTGGAACTCCACCAAGGGTGCCGACAACTCCTTCATCAAGTGCCAAACGACTTCTTTGGCGGAGATGCTCCAGCGCAGGACACCGTTTGTGGACGTGCTTGGCTCTGCGCGTCGTTGTTGTGAAGTAGTGATGGCCTTCATCATGAAGAAAAGCTCATCTTCGCACTGAGAAAGGTCGCGCTCCAATGCCAATCGATCTTCCCAGCCCTGCTTGTCTAAGTACTTGGCATTGATTTGGAAGTACTCCTTGATTTCCTCAAGCTGGCGGATTCGCGCTTGCAGCTTGAAAACCGCCTCAGGGGCACCGCGAAGATCGCTGAAGTCGGAGGTGAGCATGATCTTTTCCAGTCGTTCGTTTCGAACCTTCTCGAGTGGTTCACTGTAGAGCATAAGGTCAAGAGCAATGATGTACATGGAATAGTATTCTGCAGAATCACAGATGGCACGGAAATGAGGGAAGTCAACGCTGATTTGATCCATGCGTGGTTCCTCATGCGTCTTGTGGCCACCGCTACCAACCTCTTCGTTGTACTTGAGACGAAGATTGTTGTACTTGTCGTAACGAAGGCTGGCAGATGTCTTCTGAACAATTCTAGAGAAGCCGAAAGGATTCAGCTCAAAATCGAACATTGCCTCCAGAGTCAACCAAGGTGGCCATGCTGATCCTGGCGCATTACCGTACTTGTTGCCGGCATAGAATTGCAAGTTCGCCATGAGGGTCTTCTGGGTGGCGACGAAGAACTGGGCACCGTCCATCTCCAAAGAGAAACGGCGCTGGACCAGGCCACTGACATCATCCGTGACTCGCTCCTTGTCCATGATTGATACGACCTTGAGCTCCATGCCCTTGGCGGCAACAATGAGTACTGATCTCCGGTTCTTTTCACTGAGAAGCTGAATTTGAGGAGCAATGAGTCTCAGGTAGTAACTGTTCTGCGGAGTGAACTCGGGTGCAATGTTTTCACTCGAGTCATCAGAGTGCTCTGTTGTTTGGGGGTTTGACTCGGGTGTCTCGCTTTCTTCGGCGTTCACGTAGCGCTTTGCATCATTGAGAAGTTGTTCAATGCGGTCTTCCACATTTTCATCGTCATTGTCGCTGCGAGTCTGTGTTTTCGACATCTTCGGGTTTTTGCGCTTGTTCTTGTTTTGTTCGTCCACAATATCAAGAATGAACTTGACAGCGCGTCTTGACATGTAGTACACAAATCCTCGTCGCTGGCTGACTTGGTGACTATACCGGAGGATGATGTTCCGCAGAGAATTGTTCCATTTCAACTGCACATTATGAATCATGAAGCGATTGTTGAAGTCGCTGTTGAACTCGTCATTGGCAGCCGAGGAGTAAATACCGTCAACCCCAGCGGTCGTGGAGTCGGTATCGAGACCTAGGCGGGAAGAGGCCACACTTGGCGCCGTGTTTGCCGCCATCTTGTTGCGAGGAGTGCGCTCATCACGGGCCAGAAGCTTTTCAAGACGAGTGAGAGTAGATTTCAAGAAGTTGCGGCGCCTTGACAACTGCTCGAATTGAGATACATATGTCTTATGTTCTTCTTCTAGATCCGGGTGATGGTCGGCATTTTCCTTCATCAACTTGAGTTCCTGCTCGCCGATGATTCGCTCATAGTTGCGAATCTGAGCATCGACTGTAGCAAGACGGTCCTTGATAAGTTCGATTTGCACGCGGCGAGGATCGTTGGTCTCAGACATCACGCAATCATGAGTTGGCTCATAACCAAATGAGCTATAGCCAGTTTCATCTGGTCCAATATCACCATGATCGGTCTGACGGAAATAAGTGAATCGAGGTGTAAAGGCAAGCGGCAAAATCTGGGTGCGTGGGTTTGACTCTTGAGGCAGGATCCAATCAGGTTCAACGAAGTCGTCCATGTCAATCCAATCCAAGTTTTGATCAGGAATGTTAAATCGGGAAAGGTCGACAGAAGCCACAGGCTGTTGGAATGTCGAAATGATATCATCCTTATTCTTCTCGATGTCTTCTTTGGACGTCCCCTCGATAGAAGCAGAAACGGCTCTGAAATCAGCCGATTGAAGGTCAATTAAGGCTTGGTGAATGCGCATCGCACTTGTCTGAGTCTGTCGCGACCGTCCCTTAGACTGGGTCTTGATCTGTTCGCGTCGCTGATGGATGTCCAGCTTGAAACAATCGAGGCGGACCTTTAAGCCAGTCGCCGTGACCGCATCTTCACCATAATCTTCGCGATCCTTGTGCTTGTAGATATGGGACAAGAATAGCGGTGCAAGAAGAATCTTGTACTTGACAGTTGCCAAATGCCGATTAAATTTCTTGCTGGTTTTGGTGATTCCTGGCCAGAGTGGTCCTTGACGAACAGGCAAAGACATCACTCCGGAGAACAAAGACCACCAGCTGAAGAAGTGTGTGAAGAATCGAGGACTGAGATGGGTTGTGTTGTAGCTGGCAGATGGTTGAATGCCATCGAGAGACCAGTCCCTATTGTGCGGTGCTATGATAGAGACAGACAAATGGATGTGATGGCTTCGGAATCCACGGTACGCATCGTAGCCAGATCGTTCTTCTGGCTTGATGAACTTAGGGTTCTTGAGGACGACATCATAGTGTGGCTTGAAAGCGAAGGACCGCGAATCAGCATCAACATCACGTTCAAACACAAGACCAGCAGCCCATTTCACATCACCTGACAGCTTCATGATGACCTTCTTGAAATGGGCGGCGTTCTTCTGATCGCTAGAGGTTGAGCCAGAATCGATCTCCTCGGTGGTAAGCTCGTTTGCCCAGCGTGCCTCGGCACTGTAATCAGGAATTGCTAGCACGTATTCACCACTAGTGACGCTCATGAACTCCATCGGGTTGTCGCTGGGGTGAAGTTCCCATTTGACATCTCTGCGCCAGCACATGACGAAACCGCTTCCAAATCCAGTGACAACATATGGATCACGAGATCCCTTAAGGCGAAGATGAACATCGCCATCTTCCTTCCAAAGAACCTTGATGCGAGAGTGGAAGCTCAATCGAATCTTATCCCAGAAGCCCACCCGGTCTGAGAGATCAACTTCAGTCTTAGTAAAGCCCTCGATGATCTTCATCATATCTTGAATGACAGGCTGATACGAAACGCCCCATGAGATGCTTGTTGGTAGGCTTGTGTTGATTTCGAAGACAGGGTCAGAGTACGTCTTGACGGGACTAACCGACCGCCAGACACTGAGATTGAAAGGTTCCGTACGAGTGCCATCAGGTGTTTCGCTTGAAGGAATAAGCTCGACAGACACTTGTCTGGCGGATTCTTCGTTGCGAAATTCTTCAGCAATGACAAAGTTGGTTTTGAGAGACCAACTAGGCAGCCTGGGTGATTGCCCGGGTCTCAATGCAGGAATGTGCAGGAGATCTAATGGATAGTCTCGCAACGTGACACGTGCTTCACCCATCTCAAGATTGAAACTCATTGGGATGAGCAACCCGTACTTCATCGAGGTGGGCATACCTTTTCCGATTCTGTTAAGGAATTGCGGAAACTCATCGATGGGGAACGAAGGCTTATCGATCACAAGATTGACATCGCTGATGAGTGCAGACAGGAGACCTGGTCTGTTCGGAATCGCAAGGATAGTCTCGGTCTCCTTGGCATCTTCCGGGGGTTCATCTGCACCTGAGAACAAATTTCGAACCTCTTTAATAGACGTTCCTTGGAATTTGAGAGCGGCGTCGATCTTGTCCTTCCAAACGCGAGCATTGTGTTGTTGTAACCGATTCCAAGCAGCGTCATTAGACACCTTCTGGTCTGAGGATAAGCATGTGGCACCTTCGGTGTCGTAGCGAAATTTCCGTCCTCTGCCAGAGCTAGGCTTCTCTTCCACCTTAGTCCGCGTATCAGCACTCTTGCTTCTGCGGGTGTCTTGGCTAGTCCGTTCACTGCGCAACGTGCGATGACTCGATCTAGCCCTCAGTCTTGATGAAGCACGGCGACGTTGATCAGCTTCTTTTACTTTTTGCTCCTTCAAAGCAAAAGCTTCCTCTCTAGCTATGCGTTGTGTCTGCTCAGTCAGGCCAACTCGGTAGATACAACCCAATTTCCACTCAAATGCATCATCTTCAAGCTCGAAAAGGAGAGCTTTGCTGCGAATTGATATCTTAGGAACCTTTTTGGGTCCTTCAGGCTCTCGTACAGAGACAAACTCTCGGCAGCGCTTACTGAAGCGATGATGCAATTGCTTGATTGTCTTGGAAGTGTTTGTGAGATTGTCGAAGATCCGATGCATAACCATATGATGAGGAACACCAAGACGGATGAAGTCGGCCCAGAGATCAATGGACCTTTCTTCAGCCAAGGTAGCGCCTTGCTTGTATCTCATCTTGCGGAAGTCGAGTCTGACATTATTCATACTACCGATTCTTGCCCAGACGCCCTTGAGCTTTGGGGCTTCTGCGTGGATGCGAACAAGGTTCGCTTTGACGTACGGAGTAGAAAGCCGCTGAGATCCACCAGCGAAGCCATAAACCTGGAACATCATAGATGGGTCTGCTGGCAGATTCGCTTTGAGCTGAATGAGGGTTGCCTTGACATCCACCGTGACAAGTTCATGCTTCGGAGATGAATAAGAAGCTGGGGGAGGAGGGAATGACATGCTGGGAGCGCCGCGTTGCTTCCCTTCTGACTCTGGGTCGTTCTTTGGTAGAGGTTTGATGACATCTTGAACAACAGATGTAGCTACCCCAAGACAATAGAATCGGTAAAGCGAATATTGGAGATAGACGCCCTTGAACATAGAGTTGACATGCAAGACTGGACCCATGCGGTCGCTGTGCGTGCTAAGAGCAACCTCAAACCGAGGCATTGAGAAGAAAGGCTCTGGTTCCAGGTAGTCATCAGACTCAATGACAAACCCATCAAATCCTCGTACATGGAACGCAAGTCGTCGGCCATCTGTGGCCCCCTTTTGGGTAGTCTTTGGGGGAGATGTTGGAGTGATTCTAAACGGAGATTCATCGCCAATTGTGGAATGGCTTGAAGTGCGCCGCCTAGATATACTGCCCACGTTTTGTTCTGTTTTCTGTGCTTTGTACTCTGCCGTCCAGGATTGTATTTGCAAGGAAACGCCACGGGAAATGCCAGACACGCTAGTGTCCACTCCAGCAATTTCAAGGCTGAAGCCCGTTGCCTCGAATGAAAATTGAAGAAGCCATGGGGGAATTTTCCTGATGGGGCTTGATTTGCGCTCATTGGGAGGAATCGCCCTTCGCTTCTGCGGTTGTAGGTGTGTTTTGAATTGCTGGAGAACTTCACGTATGCCACGGTTCACTTCGGCATTGATCATATGAACAGAGCACTCATTCAAACTTCCAGAAGCAATAACGCATACCTCGGGACTTGCATTAAGGTGTGCTTTAAGCTCCAGGCTCTCGGTGGTGAGTAGATTATGTTTGTCGCCGGCAGGAGTTTGGTAATAAAATTTGTGAGAGGCCACACGATAGATGGAAGAAAGAGAATAGTGTGCTCCGCCTTCTGAGGAATGTGAAGATTCTATGTCGATGGAAATTGAGGAAATTGAGGAAATTAGAAGGTTGTAATCATCGGGAGCTCCAGTCTCTTCTTCGATGGGCAGGACAAATCGGACCACAGGTTCGTGGACAGATAGCTTGATGCTTGCCTTAGGTAGTAGGCGAGATATTAAATGGTGATTATTTCGCTTTTTGACTCTAGGGGACGATGCTCGAGCTTGAGCTAGCTTTAATAGTCGAGAGACATGCTGAGGCTGCATGTCCAAGGAAGGGGAAGTGATGACCAGGTTGGCAAAGAGGATGTTGGAATTGCGCTCCTCTGGATTTGAATCGTCAAAAGCACTGACTGTCTTCGCAGGTAAGGTAGTCTTGATGGTCGTAGTAGCCATAGGTATATAGAGGATATTATCAGGTTCGCCCGAGTTGTCGTCCAGACTGACAGAGAGGGAGATAGCAGCAAGCAAAGCTTGATGAGCCACATCGCCGCGTTGGAAGTACATGCGATGCTCTGGACTTTTTGAATCCATTCTGTGTAAGTCGATTCCAAGTTCGTGGGAGACCACGTTGAGGAAAACTGGACTCTGGCCAGCGGAGACAGATCCCAGGCTGCGTGAGAGCCGGAAGAAACTCAACGCCACTTGGATCTCCTGAATACCGCGGAGAAGAGAGCTTGCGAATTCTTTAGAGTCCGCCACTGCTTGTACAATGCTATCATCCCGGCTACCCGGCTTGTCGAGCTCCTCAACGAAATCCGCAAATGAAATCTCATCGTCTGTTTCTGTGCGAGTCGGACCTTTGGTGGGTTTGCGTGCTGATTTGATTCTTTGCTGTAACGTGTTGATATCGTCAACCGGAATATGCATTCGACCGATTTTTAGCGCCACAGATGCATCGCGGAGTCCTTCGAGGTCTTTGTGAAGCAGGCCGTGGAGATTCACACCAACATTATCCAAAATTTCCGTCGGTTCACGGCCGTTCACAGCGAGTAAGACGTTTTGAACGTTCATAATCCATTCTGCCGGGCGTTTCTCTTGGGACATATCCTTCTTGCGACGAAACAGCTTTCCACGTTCTACCATCTTGCTCCGAGTGTCCACCGCAAGCGAAACCGAGCCCACCTGGACCTGACCGGCATCGAGAAAATTGATGGTCGTGTTGACGGCGGTAAGGTCGACGAGGGCGAGCCAATTGATCTGTCGGTGCAAGCGCTTGAGACGTTCTTTTATCCGAGTTAAGGCTTTCCATGTTTTGCTCCGCGGATGAGACGGTTCGGGGGTTGAGCGTTCTTCAGGGATCGGGCTTCCTGGCACAGATGAACCGAGTAGATCTCGCGGAGGTTCCACCTTTCCTTTCGCCAAAGTTGCATTGTCCACGGTGACCTTCAATTCTGTTAACCGAATGCTGATCCATGTTGGCTGCGCGAAGGACGGGGGGTGTAGCGAGAAGCCCAACCCCCGGATCTCGATCAAAAGGCCTTCTTTCGGGGCGTAGGATATACGGCGAAGCGAAAAGTATCCGATACGTTGGATCGATATCCCGGTTGCAATTCGGACGATCGCGAAGACGAAGAAGGACGAGAGGTATAGGAGGAGGAATCCCACGAGGATCGAGGTCGGATTGAAGAGAGTCATCGCGAGTCGCGATCAGCGGAGGCTGATCAGTCGAGCAAGGCCACGCAGCAGAAGTCGGCCCATGAGGGAGCTTAGGTGTTTGCAATTGTCTGCTGGGTGCCAAAGCTGTAAAACTCCCTAGTTGGTGCGATCCACGATCTACCCCGTAAGACGGATGAGGGATCGAGATGCGCCCGCAATTCCTCACAGGGGGTAATCAACGGGTTAGAAGCACCAACACCACATATCAGGGCGAGACGTAGCAATCTGGGAGCAATAAATCATGCTCATGTGGAACTGGGGATCGCGGAGTCTGGAGAAGACAGATTCATGGTTCGGACGCGCCGGAGAACAATCCAAAGAGCGGAACGCTGATCTGCCACCCTAAACCGGCTTTTCCTTCTGGAACTTTTAACAAGACTTCTTTAACGCTTCAGCCGCATTAAAGGAGGGGTTTTCTTCACTAAGAAACGCACTGGACAAACACTAGCCCAGTTTAGATGACCTTGAGATCCCTGTAATTTTTGAACAGTCTTGCAGCTTGCCTTGGCACGCCTTTGGACGCTGAGGCTCACCATGATTTCACCGTGCAGAACATGAAAGGCCGTGGGGCCGATCTGCATTTGCTGATTCGGCCCCCTATTGTCTCGGTCCGCATTGGTGAAAATCAAAATAGTGCCTCGAAACCTGGCAGATTTTGTTCATTACTATCGTACAATTATACAAAATTGGCTATGGTACAAGACGGGCGTAGCGGAGGGGGCTGGAAGAGAACAGATTCGAGGGCGCCCGCACAGCGAAGGGCAAATTGACAGTAGCCCCAAAAGCCCGACGCCAACACTGCAGGGTGTCAGTCTGTGCGTTGCAGGTATCCCACCACTCCCTAATTTTTTAGGAGGGAATTGGCCCTGAGGCCGCCATAGAGGGGGGTGACATTAATTGGTGGAGGCGTTGGATGCCGGTCTTGACTTTTCTAAAGCCTCGATCTTCTCATCCAGGAGAGCAATCTCTGCTTCGATGCTCAACAACTTCTCACTCAGAATACCACGGTAATCGTCGTCTGAAAGATTGCGAAATGGGATCCATTTAGAATCGGCCATGCGCTGTGCCCAGGGTCTGGTTGGGGCCTGGGCCTTCTTTGCCATCTGCCACGCGTCAATCTTGTTAAACGCAGCTTGACCTCCATAGCCTAGGATGGTAAATATCACGAGACCAGGCACTAAGCGACCTCCTGTGCACATAGTCAGTAGCCGTTCCAGGATCAAGAAAAGAAGGTGCAGGTTTCTATACCCATTAGCCGCGTAACGACGCCGCCTGATATGCCACCAGACAGCGCGCTAACATATGCGCGCTGTTGTGGAGTAGTTTCATCTTGGAAGTGAAGCTTGATGATGCCGCTCCGCATCCCTATACGCATAAGCACAATGCAGGTTAGTCCTTGAACTGATAGTCTGGTCACCGAATCGCGGGTGCTTGAACATACACCAATAGGTCGAACCGCATGCAAACCAGTGAATACCGCATGACAAGGAATGAATCGCTGGGTTGGGCGAGCTCATGACTCCTGATGCCCCGCCATAGATCAAGCCAGCGGTGCCTGCTCCCCAAAAGTCAAAATGATAAGCGATCCATGTCGAGTAAAGAGTCCCGGTCTTCGGGATCACGTCGTGGTCATGCACTCACCACTCAGTGCGCCCACTTTCGCTGCGGACAGCAAGGAGTTGGTCTCGAAGACATCATTTGGGCCTTTGACTCCGCTCATCTTAGACCCTGGCCAGCCGAAGGGTACATATCATCCTCAAGGAAATGTGAAAGATGCCGCGACAGATAGCGATATCAGTCACGTGTCGTTGTTCCCGGTCACGTGAATGACAGTCCTCCAGGGTATTCACCACACAGAAATACCAAGGCATAGTATGAACTTGTGTATCCCATTTGATTTTTGACGATTATATTCGAAAGATTTCATGATTTTGTTGGTTTACCCGAATGTGTCGCATAGTTCTAGGGTCGCGAAATTCAATTTCCGCGAGATCGAACATATATATTCTAGCCGAGCCTATGTACCCCAGCCTTTGAACTACTAGTAAATGAGCTCGCCAATGTCACCTCATGAGTAGCCCCAAAGATCGGAGAGCTTCAAATTCCATCATCCGCGACAGTAACTATCTATGCTCTATTCGTAAGAAGCAATACAGGATTTGAATGTAAAATATTCATGGATGAGCTAGCGTACAAAATTACGTCTCTGCGACGAGCCGTTCCATGCTGCGGATAGTGTGTATTCCTGCGTCGACTGAATTTTCATTGTACGACCCTGGATTTTTGTATAAATGTGCGTCTTGCTGTATAATTTTTTTTGGGTGTTCACTTGCGAAGCATTCGCTATGACCTCATTAGTAGCGATTGACAAACAAAGAATTGATCGCCGGTGGTCTCGAGCAGTCTCTGGAACGAACCGTCTGCAAATTGCTGCCCGCTAGAGATCCACGAAAAACATATTAAAAATTCCTTGAATGTGGAAAGTAAATAAGTCTGTTCACTAGAAAGAAAATACATTATGCTCTCTTGAATCCATGGAATAAAGCAAGAGCTGTTGGAACTAGAGGGGAAAGTCCTTCGGCGGGTGGTTCTGATTGGATTAGCGACACCACTAAAATTTATCACGGATTAACTAACCCCGTCCACTTCCATCGTGCAGTCTCGATTGCCGACTTCCCCTCTACCAACTTTTTCCACGGAGTCTTTGGCAACACTCCGACAAAATCGTGACTCCCCGAGCTCCGATAACTCTTTCCTGTCGACTCCCACCCTTCCGCCTGGGCGTCTTCCAATTTTTACACCCGCCTAACCCCTCCGATCTTCTGTGTGAGAAGCGCGCACAACTTCCCCGGCGCGTTTCCCACTACCTCAACCGCAATCATGGGTATGTCGTCGCCCCTCGATACCTGTACTCGTCCAGGAACCCCTTCGAAGGCCGCATTCTGTCGACTACAACATGGCCCTCTTTTGTCGCTGACCCCTCCGCTAACGATTCTTCCCCACTAGCGCCCCCGAAATCTAAGGCCCAGAAGATGTCCATTGGGACCTTCTTGGCAGACGAGAGTGAGTGCGCTCGAGAAACATGAGAATATACGAGATTCTAATTAATTTAAAGGCCTTGGCTCTTGGGCTGATGAAATGGAGGATATGCCCCTCCCAGGTAAGTTATAACTTCCCGGAACACGACGATTACAACGCTAACACTATATATAGCCGGTTCGTCGCAAAACTTCACGCCATTCGGCACAAACGCTTGCTAAACTTTGACATAGTCCCCTCTTCGAGCTCTTTCGACCGTCGTCCCCTCGGCGGCATGGGATTCGGCGGCAGCGGTGGTGGTGGCTTCGGTATGGCACCCTCATGTTGAATATCCGGGAAACGTTGAGGATATGTTGGGCATATGATAAAGGGCAAAATCTAACTTGCATAATACAGAGCGCGAGACTCGCGGTGGATACGCTGTTCGCGAGCCTCTTGACCTCCCCACCGAGCCTCCGTATACCGCCCACGTTGGAAACCTTTCCTTCGAAGCGACTGCCGATGATATCTCCGACCTCTTCGCTGGATGCGGCGTGACCAACGTCCGAGTCGTGGAGGACAAGCTGACCCACGCCCCCAAGGGATTCGGTTATGTCGAATTTGAGACCGTTGAGGGTCTGCAGAAGGCCCTTGACTTGTCTGGAACCACTCTCCAGGGACGCACCATCCGTACTAGCGTCGCCGAACCCCGTATGTCGCATTCCGCCATATGGTTGATATTCATACTGACTTCGTTATAGCCAAGGAATCTCGCCCAGAGGGTCGTGATCTCGACTGGACCCGCCGCGGACCTCTTCCTGGTCCCCCCGAACGTCGTCCTCCCCCAGACCGTGCCAGCTTTGGCCGCAACCTGGACCCCGCTTCAGATGCCAACGACCGTGGCAGCCGCCGCCCCTTCGAGTCGGATGGCAAGCCTCGCGACTTCAACTCTTGGGAGCGTAAGGGTCCTCTTCCCGGACCACCTGGCCCAACCCGCGAAGGTCGCCCAGGCACAAATGATGGCCCCGGCTCCGGCTTCCGCAGAAACTCCCCTGCCTGGGGCGAGGGCCGCTCTCAAGACGGCTCTCGGCCTCCTGCAGGCCGCGCTGAGCGTCCTGAGCGCGTTGAGCGAACTCCCACTGCCGCCGACATGGACAACCAATGGCGCGCGCGCATGCGCCCCGACCAGGGCCCCAAGGAGTCAAGCAACCCTCCCTCTCCCTCAGCAGCACCGGCTGCTCCTGCTTCCCGTCCCAAGCTCAACCTGACCAAGCGCTCCGTTGCAGATGCTGCCCCCAGCCCTACATCTGGCGGTGACTCAAAGGCCAGCCCCTTCGGCGCTGCTCGTCCCATCGACACTGCCACTCGTGAGCGTGAGGTAGAGGAGAAGCGCCAGCTTGCTCTCCGCCAAAAGAAGGACAGTGATGACAAGGCTGCTAAGACTGAGAAGCCTAAGAAGGATGGCAAGGAGGGCCGTGTTCCTGGCACAGACTCCAACAAGGATGCCGTTGAGCCTCCTCGTGGTGGTGGTAACTTTGAGATCCTCCGGCGGGCCGGTGAAGATGAGAGCGGCATGGCCGCTGAGCAGGACCCCGAGGCAGCTCTCGCCGCCGAGGAAGGCGAGAAAGCCACTGAGGCCACCAACGGCGAGGCAGAAGCCCCTGAAACGACTGATGATAATGACGGATGGAGCACTGTTGGCGCCAAGCCACGCAGCAATCGCCGTGGCGCGCCCACCCGCGGATTCGCATAGACTTTAACGATACCCCAGAAGTAACGTCAGCTTTCCCTCACTAGATCTGTGGCCTATATTGGTGTGCCGAGATCCTATACCGTCCCTCACCTTCCAGCCGTCACCTCTTGAACAAGTTTGTCCTCTCTCTCGGATTCCGATCTTTCATCCGCCGGATATGGTGTTGTTTCCTGTAATCATGATTTCGGCCAATGCTTCTGTAACGATGTGCAGATGTGACGGTATTCGTTTTGTGCGCTCTCTCTCCTCGCCATATCTCCATTTTCTGTCCCCGAATTTTTATGATCTTCCCTTTCTTCTCGGACTAGATCCTGTATACATCTAGTCCCCGCTCTGATGATCTGGCAGTCTGAAAAGTTTTTTCCTTTTTCCTTGTCTGTGTCTTGTCTTATTTCGCTATCTAGCTTTATTATTCCCATGCGAGTGATTCTTGTGATTTGCCCATGACCATTACAGCCGATACGAAATGAGATTCGTTTCTTTTTCTTCTTTCCTTTCTCTTGAATAACATACTTCCACATGGGAGTTCCACCTGGTATAGGAGCCCGCAAATACAATACGGGCTTCTCATCGGTGACTCCTAGTACAGCGAGTGATAACGAATGCCCTTATAGACATCTGGGTGTGATGAACACAATTCCGTGTGGAAAGCAGAGCTTATCGCTCAATTACAATAATCTATGCGATCGAAGATCTCGAAGCCAGAGGTAGTATGGAAACGACAGGAATCCAAGTTCGCCCTTTTGCATACTTTCTCCGCGTCGGTATGCTCCCATTTGCGACTGCTGTAACCTGTAAAAGCCCATTTTCTAGATTGATCATTTCGAAGACTATTCGAGTATTGTAACAATTTCATCAATATTATCTTCTGTAGCCAGGTGCCTAACATTTGCATAGCGTAATCATGCAGGTCTTGCCTCTGGAACGCTATGGGGTGCGTGCCCTGCCGCTTATTTCCCATGTGGAGCGCAGGATGTGTCAGGGCCGCGCAATGTATTAAAACGTGTCGAGTGGGCCATTACAATTCCTTCATTAAGACAACCTTGGAAAGACCCGAGCGCAAATGAAGCCAGGACAGGGAGCCCTACTGAACCTTACCCCAGGGTCCTTTAGCGCCATATACGGTCCCTAGGCGCTACTAGGGATGGACTATTGGAGCGAGAGATTGGGCCATCATGACTATTTCAAAACCACGCGCAAGGGCAACTTGGTAGCGTGTCCAGGCGGGTTTGAAACATTTTCCATTTCTAACCGGGTGGAATAATACGACTGTAACATCCACGAGCGTATGGATTGTGCATGAACTGGGCGGGGCCACCGCGGGAAGAACCCAGTCTCCATTTACCGGGATCAAGAGTTGAAGAGTCCATAAAAGAGACGTCTAGACAGGTCTACAAAGCGAAGGCCTAATAATTACCGTCAGCATGTAGAGCGACAAAGACATTAGTGACGCCAATAGTTCTGAGCCCAGCCCCGAGACATTATGGAGCTGTGGGCGGCAGTTCATTGGGCAACGAATAAAACGGTGGCGCAGTATGGGGTTAATGAACCCCTTCAAAGGGTCGCCCAACTCGGCAATGAGTCGTGGTGTTACTAGCCTCTTCGCAGGGCCTCCTCCAATGTTCATATTTGTTTCTGCGAGGTCTCTCTTCTCATGATCCGGGGCACTTCGTGACCACAACATTAACGAGTGTCCTGATCACCTGTCCTCCGTTTGCACCTCGTGCCCTTTCTCCAACTTGAAACAAATCTCGGGGTATCCCCATGTTGTCATGTCTGCGACAGCCACCTCTACGTTGCCAACGCCCACAACTACCCTTATTGGAATGCCCTCTGCGATGACGACTGTCCTCACTAAATCAGAAACACACTGTCCAGTGTGCGGAGGCATGAGCGACTTGCATGATTCTTCCGAGGCCCAACGGCGGATCCAGGAGTTGGAGGGGCAGGTTCAAGACCTAACGGATCGCGCAACAGTAGCTGGTGAGTATTGAGACTTGAAACCCTTGAGCTTTCATTTCGCAAAGCCTGCTTGTATTCGCGGGATTCACCCAGCCTTCATGCT
This sequence comes from Tympanopsis confertula, assembly GCA_026745395.1. NCBI lineage: Eukaryota > Fungi > Ascomycota > Sordariomycetes > Coronophorales > Scortechiniaceae > Tympanopsis > Tympanopsis confertula. Next base: position 8,256 of record JAOYNU010109884.1, on the reverse strand, counting down.
CGGGTCAAAATCTTGAGCATCAACAAGTACCTTCAGAGCCGAGTGCCGAGAACAGAGCTGACCGACTTTTTCACAACTGCAGCAACCAAACTCGCAGACTACGAAGACGAAGTCCGACAATTACGAACCTCCCAAATAAGCTATGATACTCCACGAAGCAGCGCCTCCCTTCCACCACCGCCAACCTCCCAAGAACCCGAGAGGACCCTCTCACCAACACAAGCGCCAGACACCCTTTCCCCAGAACAATGCCAGCAGCAACAACAACAACACACATACCAGAGCCGCCTCGCACATTTCACCTCCCTCCTCCCATACCGCCGCGGTAGTTCCACCCAAGGACCCTCACAGGCCCCAACCACCCCAACCACGCCCGTTAATCCCCTCGTGCAACAAGCCTCGCCCGCCAGCAACGCCAGCGACAACGCCGAGCTTCAAGACGCACTCACCCGCGAACAAGGCCTCCGAAAAGCCGCCGAATCGCAGTTGACCCAAGCCAGCACGGAGCTCGAAGAGCTAACGGTGCAACTATTCAGCCAAGCGAACGAAATGGTCGCGCAAGAGCGCAAAGCACGCGCCAAGCTGGAAGAGCGCGTCGCCGTTCTCGAGCGCCGGGATATCGAAAAACGGAGCCGGTTAGACCGTCTGGAGAAGTCGATGGCGCGAGTTGAGCGGTTGAAGGCGCTTGTGAAATCATGAGGACGCTTTCCTTCTTCATCGCATGGCTGTTATGACGAATATGAAGGCTTTTTTTTCCCTGGGTGGGTTATTATGGATATGAGCTTGGCGTTAGCATCGGGTTATCAAGGGATATATTGTTTCTTGCGTCGAAATTGTGATTCCCGCTTTTGCATCGTGGATTGGATGGCGCTTTTGATTGGGTTTTATGGTTGTTGTTATTTCTTCATCATTTTGTATCATTTAGCTGCGAGTCGTCTTTTGAACGTGATACCCTCTTCTGATGGAGGATGAGAAGTGATTAGTTCTTGGGGTCGGCCTTTTGTAGTTGAAGTGTAGTTGGAAAAAGAATCCGTGGTCTCGACCTTGGGTCAGCCTTGCGTCATGATAGCCATCAATTGATGCGTCTAGATTACAGGTGATGATTTGAAGACCGAAGATAAATCACCAAAGTGATGAGTATTTTATTCTCCGATATGGAAAAAATTGTGCGACTGCATGCAAGAAGCTCGCATCTTCAAGAATAACCGATAGTAATGCGTGGATTGCCACGAGGCTGGACCTTCCCTTGCTCGAGCGGGCACAGCTGGTTCCGGTCCGGTGAGTGAGGACCCCACCTGCTTTGCATGGCCCTGCATGACATCTAGAGGCCCGGCAAGACAACCCTGTTTTCTGTTTCCTCTTCTTCGGCATTCTTCGTTGTTTCTCTAGACAGCATTCCTGTACTTTGCAAAAATGGCTACTGGAATCGCCATTATCGGCAGCGGTAGGCTCTTTCCCTCGAGGTGCACCGCTATTGAAGGTTCACGCTAATATATATGTCCATCAGGCAATTTCGCCAAGGAGCAACATTTGGTATGGAAACCAAGCTCGATTAAATGGCCAGAATTGATCTAACACGCTTAATAGCCCTCAGTGAAAGCTGCAGCAGATCTAGAGCTCAAGGCGATCTATTCCCGATCCCTTAAATCAGCTCAAGACCTTGCCAGCGGCACGGATGGCATTGATCTTTACTCCGAGGATTCTGGCTCAGGTAAATCCTACGAAGACCTGCTAGCCCGGTCTGACATTGGAGCTGTTACTATTGCGTATGTTCAAGCAACTAAAATCGAGCCATGTGCTCGCACTTCTTAGGGGATTGACGAATTGAGTTTCTGACACTTGCAGACTCCCTATCCTTGTCCAGCCGGACTTCATCAAGAAGGCACTATTGGCAGGCAAGCATGTGCTTTCAGAAAAGCCTATTGCGAAAGATGTCGCAGCAGCCCAGGAGCTGTTGCAATGGTACCGCTCCAACATTGATACCACGAAGGTGCTTTGGGCTGTCGGAGAGAACTATCGATACTTGACCAAGTTTCTCTTCGCTGCTGAGCAGGTGCGCCAGTTGGGAGCAGTGCGAAACTTCCGGATTAATGTCCACAGTCTGGTTAAGCCTGATAACAAGTACTACTGTAAGATGAACCTTCGGACTTTGACCGGGATCAAATACACTCCCTTATGACCTCAGTTACTGACTCAAATAGTGACTGCTTGGCGCAAAGTCCCTGAATACCAAGGCGGATTCATCTTGGATGGAGGCGTTCATCAACTTGCTGGCCTTCGTCTGATTCTAGGATCTACAGACAAGGTTACGACCGTCTCCGCTCAGTCACAGCAACAGCAGGACTACCTTCCTCCAGTTGACACGCTGGATGCTGTTGTCAAGACGAAGTTAGGAGCTACTGGTGCAGTGTCTATGTCATGGGGCTCTTCTTTCAACGACAATGTGTTTGAGTTTTCCTGTGAGGAGGGTGTGGTTAAGTTGCACTTTGATGGCGTGAAAGTCAATGATCAGGATCACATCATTGAGTTCGACGGTAAAGGCGTCGGTCCAGAGATTGCAGAATTTGGAGCTACCATCTACAATGGGCGTCAAGTATCGAAGAGCCAGTCTCCCGAGGAGGCGTTGGCTGATCTAGAGATGCTGGAAGAGATGCTTCAAAGTGGCGAGCGGAACGGGGAGAAGAGGGTGCTCCAGTGGCAGTAGATCGGGATCAGTAATTAGTGTCGCGATTGAATCATATTGATTACCGAGAATATGAATCGAATATGAATAGAGATATAGAGCCGTTTAATTACTCCATAACCCATGATGAAATGTAGAGTACATGCTGTATATAGATCGATGTCCTGAAATGGAAGTCTTGGCAGGGCTTCGGCCCGGCAACCCTACGATGACTCAGCACACCCGTTTCGCTTACGCCCAAATCACACTAGTGTGGGTCTCCCACCGCAGAGAGCCTGAAGTTTTCGAGATTGACTTCGTTCCGACTCGACAACTCTCGAACGCCCGGCGAGACCCAACAACACCGACAAAGTGAGATAACCCGAGCTGTCTCCTCGATCTATTATACAGTATACTGACGTTCCTGCTCCAGATGGTCGCCGCAAAGAAGCACGTCCCCATCGTTAAGAAGCGTACGTTCCCCGATCGTCAAGCCCGCGCATCTCTCTATGTCTCTGGATATTATCGCCCTTCGACTGTGTACCGCCGTGGGAGGAAGATTCGACATGAAAAAGGAGGAACCAGCGATGGAAAGAAAAGAGAAACTTGATCGACATGCGGGCACACGACTTGGCTGTTCCGGTTGAAGGGCGACACTATCCATGCAATTTTCGACATCGAAATTTCAACATTCGCCAGATAAGGTAGCAGGAACTGACAAGGATTAATAGGTACCAACCGCTTCAACCGTCACCAGTCTGACCGGTTCGATCGCGTCGGTGCCTCGTGGCGCAAGCCCAAGGGTATTGACAATGCCGTCCGCCGTCGCTTCAAGGGCCAGATTGCCATGCCCTCCGTACGCAACCCTTCAACCAAAGACTACGATCGACTCAGCTAACGTGCTCGACACAGATTGGTTACGGTTCCAACAAGAAGACCCGCCACTTGGCTCCTTCCGGCCACAAGGCCTTCCTCGTCCAGAACCCCAAGGACGTTGAGCTTCTTCTCATGCACAACCGCACCTACGCTGCTGAGTATGTCTACTCGAATACCATTACATGAAAATTTTTAACGGAATCGCAGGATCGGCCACGCCGTCTCTTCCCGCAAGCGTGTCGACATCATCGCCAAGGCTAAGGCTCTCGGCGTGAAGGTCACCAACCCCAAGGGCCGTGTCACCACCGAGGCCTAAATGGAATGAACCCAAAAGTTCTGTTTCCTTTATTTTTGGTGGGGTATTCGCAGGAGCACGAGAGGGTCAGTGGGTTTTGTACGGTCGTGTTACTTATCTCTCTGGCGATAACGAATTTCAATGCTTGTGCATGGCATGTCATGCGCTGCTCGCGCTTGGTCAATAACTGCCGAGTGGATAGAGCGAGAGAATATTTCTCTGAAATGACAAACAAAAATTAAAAACCCCTTCTGGACATGCAAAAGTTGTTCGCTCTACATATCGTATTCGAGGCTGAGCCCTTGAGATCTGGACTTGCAATTGAGCTGCCTGCTACAATATACGGACTAGGCGGCGTACGTGTACAAAGTCTAATATAGTCTACTCATAAGTGACGTAGCCTTGAAGAGATCGCAAGACCTGATGGTGAGCACGCTGTACCACCAATCTCCCGAACAGTTCTAGTCCAGTAGTTTCTTCTGTGGTTCTCACCCCTACGGTCTTGGCCTACCTTATTCTAACCCCTCCAGTCCTTTCAACTTCAGCATCTCCCCTGAACCACAGTATGCACAGCCCGCTTGAAACAGGATTGTGTGCTAGGGGATCAATTTGCTGATCGTCCGACCCACCCCGGTCAGGGGTCCTCGTGGAGGGCAGTCTGTAACACGGGGAAAGCACAACGAACGCGAGAAAAAAGCACAATGCCACGAGCAAGAGCACGTCGGAACTGGATCACCAAGTGCAATTGCAATTCGGACGCAACCTTTCAAAGCCAACCGACAGGACGATCCTCGAGCCAGGGCACCGAAGGAAGTGCAGCTATCATTACTCTGACGAGTAGGCAGAAAAGTGGTTCCAGGCGCCGATCGGGCCAATCTGAGCATGAAGCCCCCGAAACAAGCCCCCCCAAGCCACCTGTCCCCCAGATGAGCAGCTGTCACATAATAAGAGCGCTCTTCCTCGATCTGGCGTTTCAACTCCAATGCTTCTGGTCATGGAGGGGTGGTAATCGACGAACCCTCGACCTTTTATACCCTCGTTTGGAGCGCCCTTCACTTCCTACTCCACGCCTCCTATTCTTGCCCTCATCATGCTTAAACTCCCCGCCCGCTATTCCCGCTGGGTTCCTCTTCTCGCCCCGGCGGCGCTAATTATTCTGTTCATACATCTCAATTCGGGTCTATCCTCTGATTCAACAGACTCATATTCCGACAGCGGAGTCTCCTATTCTACACGCCGCTACGGCAGCTCCAGCTCCAGCGCCTCCGGCAAATCCACCACAGATCTACCCCCAACATGCCGCTCGCTTCCAGGAATGGAAGATGTGCTCGTCGTCCTCAAGACCGGCGTCACAGAAGCACAGGATAAAGTACCCGTCCACGTCCGCACGACTCTCCGCTGCGTGCCACACAAACTCATCGTATCGGACTTCGAGGAGGAAATCGCCGGTCTAACAACCGCCGACGTCTTCCGCAACAGCACAGAAGAGCTCCGCGCCCACGAAGACTTCGCACTATACAATCGAGCCCGGGAAAACGGACGACAAGGCCTCCTCTCAACGGACCACACGAAGGTCGAGAACAGCGCCATGGGCATGTCAGGAAACCCGGGCTGGAAGCTGGACAAATGGAAGTTCCTTCCCATGGTGACAGAAGCACGCAACTACATGCCCGATGCAAAGTGGTACGTCTTCATGGAGGCGGACACATATCCCATCTGGCCGAATTTGCTAGCGTGGTTAAGCGAGCTTCCGCAGAACGAAAAGCTATATGTTGGAAACCAGATGATGATTGGCGGCGACGTATTCGCGCACGGCGGTTCCGGATTCGTGCTATCTCATGACGCTATTCATGCCGTTGCGAAGGAGTATGGACTTCGACAGGCTGCTTGGCATCAGAGGACGAATGATCACTGGGCTGGAGATTGTGTTCTTGGAATTGCGCTCGCGACAATTGGAATTCCGCTTATTTGGTCTTGGCCGCATGTTACGGATCGCTCGATTTGGGAACAGGATGCGCTGAATGAAGGCTTTGGTGTGCAGCAGTGGTGTTATCCGCCGTTCTCGTTTCATCATATGACGCCGACGGATGTGGATCGGATACATGATTTCGAGACACAGTGGTTTGTAAGTTGATTACAGTTCTCGAGAGACTAAACCTCATGCTAACATGTTCTATTATTAGGAAAACCACTCCTTGATGTTATACAGCGACGTCTTCACCAAATTCATCCGACCCTCACTAGAAGGCTACGTCGACGACTGGGACAACTTCGCGCAAACCGAGCTGAAGCGCGAAGGCTCCGACAGCCCATTCTCACCCTACGAGTGCGCAGAGCAATGCGCACAAGACGAAAAATGTCTTCAATACAAGGTCGACGAGGAGGGCAAATGCTCCGTCACCGACCAAGTTCTTCGTGGCCGATCTTCCGCTGGCGTGAAGTCGGGCACGATGCTTTGGAGAGTTGATTCTCGGATTAAGGAACGAGGCCGCTGTAGAGCGCCCAAGTTCGTCACGCAGAACAACTAGATTCGTCGCTAGCGCGGCGTCTTTTCAATACCTTCTTTTTGATTTCTTTCGGTATATTTTCATCGCTTGGAATATTTTCTTCTTGTTATGCATAGAGGGTACATATGGGGCGCACGGTATCAAAATTGTTTGTATAGATATTGAATTTTTGGTAAATACAGGTCTCATTTTGGAGCTGTGGGTGACATAGCTGCAGTACTCGATCAATCCTCTTCCAATATAGGCAGACCTTGGAACGCGAACCTTAGACTTAATGATGCCTTCAAATGTTGGCCTCGGTTTGGAGAGCTTACTGAATGGAGGAAGTATATGAATGTAAAACATGGCCAGTGCTCAACAACAAGCTTCGCAATGACCACCAGACGCCTCATATGCATTTTTCTATGTGAAATGATGTATATCCAAGACTCTTCAAATCTACGGCGCGATAGAAGCAGAAGCAGGAACACCTTCCTCTTCTTTCGTCACACCCTGCGCCGCATTCATGCGACCTGCTGCCTCCGAGACATTCAGAAGGCCAACACCCTCAAGCAGAACATGTTCAGTCGGCTTGGCACCCTTCTCAGCCGGGTCATCATCCCCACCAATCTCAGGAGGAACAGTGCCATGCCCAATAACAGTCTCTTCGCCCTCAGCCGCAGGAACCCAATCCGGCACCTCCCTAATCCCATCCATACCGTAAGGCGGCAGGCCCCATGTTGGCATTTTGCTACGATAATGCCAATCACCTTCCAAGTCTGCGTAGGAAACGGCGTGAAGGAAAATACCAAGCTCGTGGACGCCTGGATCGGAATAAAGCTCTGTGCCACAGACGTCGCAAAGCGCACCGGACAATTTCTCGCCCTTGCGCTTCTCGTAGGCTTCTGTTGCGGCTTGTTGCTCACGATGCATTATCTCCGCAATGACCGCCGGGTCTGTGTCAACGGGCATGTTTGGTGCAGCGGTGAAATGGTTACGGTAGGTTCCTGTGTCTGGGAGCTCTGTTTTGCCCATTTTATTGAGCCGGGCCATGATTTCGTCGTCGCGGTCGCCGTGGGATTCATTCGCTGCGAGGTCGGGACCAAAGACTCGGCGGTTGGAGTAGATCGGGTCGTTGGAGATCGGGTGGCCTAGGAATTGCAGATGGACGCGGATCTGATGTGTACGACCGGTGAGAGGGTAGCAGTGTACAATACTGTACCCGTCTCTTTCGTTATAGAGTGCCGGTGGTGGGGTAGCAGGTCGCGGCGGGCCTTCTCCATCCGCAGTTGGCTCATGGTGCGAATCAGCTGCTGGCTGAGCTGGTTGTTCCCATTCAGGTGGGTAGTACGCAATGCGGCGGAATTTGGTTGTAGCTGTCTTTCCAGTTGCGCGGACGCGGTTGAGGCCGAGCTTAGGACTGACTTGCATGATGGGTTGATCGCAGACGACCACGCCATCTGGGAACTTTCCCTTCACGCGCGCAATATATTCTTTCTGCACCGATCGTAGCCGTAGTGAAGCAGCCATTCTGTCTGCGGCTTTGGGGTTCTTGCCGAGAAACATGATGCCGGAGGTGAGGCGGTCCAGGCGGTTGCAGGGTCTTGGAAGCCATTCGTGGCCACGCTCTGCGCGAAGAATTTCGACGATTGAGTTATGATGGTAGCGACCGGCGGAGTGAACAGGGATACCGGCAGGTTTGTCGATCACAATGAGCCCGTCATCTTCATGGACAATGCCGATAGGCTGGCTGCTGACGGGTGGTTCGTGGCGATGGGTGGTATGTGAAAGGACTTGGCCATTCTTTAAGACAGTATCGCGACTGCCTGGCTTACCATTAACGGCGACTTGACCAGCATCGATTGCTTGTTTCTAGAGACTGTTAGCAAAAATAATTCCAATAATTGCGATCATCAAGTCATACGTAGTATTCTGGC
>JAOYNU010109773.1:0-35719 GCA_026745395.1 Tympanopsis confertula | reverse complement strand
ATCGACTTATATTATTATTATAAATTTTATTTAATTTTAATAATAAATATTATTCGGCTAATTATAAATAGTATAGATTTTATATTATATAATCTAAACTTATATAGTTAATATATTCTATATTAAGTTGATTTATATAAAAATATCTATTTTTTATCGAGTTTTAAAAATATAGACTTTTAGGGTGGCCAAAAGGGGGGATGGCCAAAAGGGGGTGGGGGACTCTATATAATATTAATATATCGGGGTAAAAAATACGTTTTAATACCGTAAAAATACGCTATAAATACGCCTAAAAAGTATACTTTAATTATTAATTTCGTTAATTACGATATCTTAATAGACTTTATACTTTTATAGTAAAACTAATACGTTATTTAAGTAGTAATTTTACTACTAATATAAGTTTCGATATCTTCTTCCGTATACCGTCGGCATAATATTCCGTTAGCCTATAAATAAGCCGTTTATTAATATATTTAGGAGAATATCGGTATTAAATATAAATAACTCGGCGAGTAGTTTAAAGTTAAATTTAGCTATAAAGTCCTATAAAACTCGCTTTTACGATAAGTTCGAGGGCTCGATATTATATTAGCTACTAATACTTTCGAAGTAATCGATATACGCTTTAAATTATAGCTATTAAAAATAAAAATAAAAAACTAAAAAGAACTTTATAATATTTTTAATATTAAAACTTATTTACTAAAAAATATCGAACTTATATAAATATTCTTATAAAAATATTAGTAAATTAGCGATTCTAATATATAACTATATTTAGAAATATCGAATAAATACTACTAATAACGAAAATAGTTATAGAATACTATATATAGTATTTACCGCTACTATAAAGTACGATAGGGGTAGAAGAATATATAAAATAGTCTATAAAAACTTCTAAATTATTATAAAGATATACTATATTACCTAATAAAAAAAGAGTTTAAGAATATAATAAAGCTTAAAATAGATATAATAGAGAAGATAAATACTTAGGTAGTCGTACATCGGTTAAGTATTAATAAAAAACTCCTACTATTATACTAGGTTTATATATATAAGCTTAACGAAAACGGCTTATTACTACGCACTAAAGTACGAGTTTATATAAGAGGTAATCTTTAACTCTAGGATTTACTCTTTTATATATATAATAACTCTTATAGTAAAAACTTTTCGAATAATAATAGTACTCGTAGTAAAATTCTACTTAGAATATAAGTAGTTTGATTTTATTAATATTTTTCTAAATACTTTAATAAAAAGAATAGTCGTCTATAAGTTTTTAGAAAATTATAGATAAAATAGAAAGTATATAATCTTACGAAAAGTATTATATAGTCTTAGAGAATTACCTTTAATATAGTATTAAGAACTCGAGAATACTCTAAAAGAGTTTAATTTTATTATTAGTAAAGAGGAACTATACCTCTTTTTTAATAAAGAATAAATAGTCTTTATATTAGTATATATTAATAATCTACTCCTAATTTACTATAAATACTATATCGAAACTACTAAAGTATTTATTATAAAGGTTTTAGAATAGTATAAAGTAAGAAGTATAGGACTAGTATTTTAGTTCTTAGGGGTAAGAGTAGTACGGAATAGAGAAAAAAGAACGATATAACTAGTATAAGATACCTATATCGAGAAGTTTATAGTATACTTATTCGAATACCTACTAAGTTACTAGTAGTTCTACTTATAAAGAAGATTCTAAAATACTAAGGATAAGCGTAGCCGTACGAGATAAAAAGGTTTTAAGAGTATATCGGAATAGTAATATACTATACTTTATATAAAACCAAATATCGTATTTATAATAGTAGAGTTATTACGATATCTATAAACCTAAATTAAGAGTATATTAAAGAAGTAATTTAGCTATTATCTATAGGCTATTCGGTTCCTAGCTATCTAATTCGGGGTAAATACGAAGAGATAAAAGTTACTAAAATTATATCTAATATAGCCTTACCGGTAACCCTAAGAGTAGAATTATCGTAAAGTTATATAATATATCTCTTTAGTAGACTTATAATTTAGAAAGTTAGATTATAAACTATAGTAATAATATCTATAATAAAAGCTAAGTTACTAGCTCTTAAGTAATATATAAAAGAAATAATAGTATTCTTAAGGTTATTAAGAGAAATTATAATAGAAATTATAATACTACTTAAAATATTCTACGATAATAAGTAAATAATATACTTAGTAATAAGTTTAAAAGAATATTTAAATACTCGTTTAAAATATATCGATATATAGAATATATAGCTTAAATAAGAATACGCTAAAAGTATATTTAAAGTAGTATATTTAGAATAGAAAAAGAACTAGAAGATAATTTAACTAAACTACTTTTAAATATAGTTAATATCTTATTTATTTAAAATAATTTAAGAGCTAAGGATTATTATACGAAACTATCACGGTCAGGACCGGCGTAGGTGTGTAGTAGGGAGTGACTAGGTATACGTAGGAAGAGGTAGTTAAGGTTACGTATCTATTATTCTCTAACCTTACGGTCTAACTTAACGAGAATATTCTTAGGAAGAGGAGGGTTTTTCCTACATCGTAGCCCTTTTTAAGCCCTTTATCCTACGTATTACCCCTTACGTCGGATTACGTATCCGGTTCCGTCCCTCGGGTCACGTATCCTCCCCTAGGTCGTACTAACACACCGAGGTCTTTCCGTCACTACGCTCTCAGCTATGACAGAAACTAAGAAATATCTCTAAAATAGAAATAGAAAATAATAATATATAGAAAGAGTAGATTAAGAATATAAAAGTATTTATTTTTATTATTATTATTTTACTACTTATACCCCCGAAACCAAAAACCGGAAAAGAGTAAATTATACTTAATTACTAGCCGTATTATTATCCTTAGATATATCGTTATTATTATCTTTATCCTTATTATCCTCCTCTCCCTTAGAATCGAGCTCTTTTATAACTATAGGCTTTTAGTTTTAATAACTATAATTTTAATAACTAGAGTATTTCTAGTAGGAGTTTTATTACCCGAGACCTTATTAGCGGCTCTAATAAGTAAAAGTAAATCTATCGTACTAGAAATAAGGCTAATAGCCTATTAGATTCTAGAGACGGGTTACTATAAGAGGTAAGAGTATTATATCTTATAAGTATATCGAGAAGCTAAGAGTAGGATACTAGGTTTAAAGCTTATATTTTATTAGTAAAAGAATATTAAGAAAATAAATTAAAAAGTATATTAAAAGTAAGTTTAGGAGTATTATATCGAAACTTAAAAATAAATTAGTAAGAAGAATATTAGGACTATTAAAAAGAAAGTATAAAATATATAGTCTTATATAAGTAACCGTATATATACCGAAATAACGGGTAATTAGTCGATAATCCTTAGAACGATAGTATTATTATAAAGAACCTTCGGATATATCCTAGAAAAGGAATAAGCGCTCTATACCCTTAGAATAGCTACTTTTTAGCGAGCGATTTTTTAATACTAGCCTATATTTATTAGTTTTCTAAATTTCGAAATATAAGAATTAATTTTACGATATTCTATAATAGTACTAATAACGAATATTTAATATATATTATAAATAAGATAAGAATTAGGATAAGAAAGTATTAAGAACTATAAATACTACTACTACTATTATTATTATTGCCCTAAGCAACGGCGTTAAAAGGCTTAAAGTATTAACGTATTTTTTTATAAAACCGATTATAGATAGAAATACTAGCCTACGTAACCTAACTTATACTAAATTCTAACCGTATCGAGCCTACGTATTAATACCTTCCGACGACTAAACTTTATCGATTACCCCTATCTTAATCTTTAATTACTTATATAAACTACGTATTAAATTTACTACTATATAATTTTAAAATGATATTAATATTAACCCCTCTACGTCGTTATCCCTCGTAAAGCCTTTAATAAGCTTTATACTTTATCGAGGTTTACCTTAAAGACGAGTTTCTCGTAGCCTTTTCTAGTACCTCGTCTCCCTTATTTTCTAACCCTTATAATAGTAATTTTAGTAGGTTTAAGTACTAATACCGTAGTATTCTCTTTAGAGGGGTAGAAGATCTTAATAACCGGTTTTCGTTATATTAGCGAGTAAAAGTAGTAGTAATTTAAATAAATTTATAGGTATTAAATAGGTTTATTTAAATCTAATAGAAGAATATAGAATCTCTAGGAGAAAGCCTTTTTATACTAATAAGGGCTCCTCCTATAGTAATAGAGTTTCGTATAATTTACTCGGTAATATACAGGGAGACTTTGATATAAATTAAATTCCGGTTATTCGTAGTTTAATTTTCTTTAGTATAGTTATAAAAGTTTATTACGAAAAATTTTAAGTTTATACTAGTTACTTAACTTTAAAATAGAAAGTATTATATCTTATTTTTTTATCGTAGTATAGCTCGATAGGTTCAAAATCTATCCGGCTATACGAATCTTAATTATAAAAAAATAGCTATTATTATTACTCGGTTATTATTTAAAGAACGAAAAAGGTATAAAAAGAGGCCTATTTATACCTAAAAGATAGCCTCGTAAAAATCTATAGCCTCGAAATATAAAAGCCTAATACTATCTAGTTATATTCGTAAACCTTATCATAAAGTTTTACTATAAAGCTACCGATAAAAAACTACGAATATAATACAAGAATAAGCATTTAAGTAATAGTAAAAATAAGAGGTCTATAAATCGTTTTTCTTATATTTAATATTAGAAAATTTCTAATATTATACTTATCTATTATAACTTTTGAACCTTAAAGTAAATTTATTACTATAAAAAAACGATTTAATTAGATTATTTAAAATACTCTTTATACTATAAGGATCCGAAAATAGAATTTAAGACATTCTATTTATACGAGTTCTATATTTTAAATATAAAGGGGTATATTATATAAATAGTTAGAATAGGTAGAGCTCGCTACCGATTACTAAATGATATTATAATAACTATATAATCTATATTAATCTTATATATTTAAGATTCTACGCTCTAGAACGTGAGAATAGAATAATAGGTTCACTGTAGAAGATCCCGTGCAGGATCTATTTGCACGAGAATTAATAAAGCGAGTCCTATCAGTCCTAATATTAAGAAGTTTATAATTTTAAATTACTTAAATAGTATTATAAAGAAATACCCATTAATGACGATTCCAGGAAGCACTCGATTTCCATCACTGGGAATCTCCATGCGATTACAAGCACTCTGCACTGACGATCTCATCGGAGCACTGCATTCCTTCGGCTCGATTCACAGCTGACACTCAGGTACGTTATCGACCTCCGGTTAGGCTCGATCGTCCTATTCTCAGCTCGCGGCGTCTTGAGGAAGTATCGTTTACGCCTGATATATAGAGCTGAGTAGGTGACTGGGCCGGACCTGAAGCGTTTACAGACTTGATCGTTCAAACGACGATTCCTACAAGACGTGTCGACTTTCGATGCTCGATTCGTTTCGCTCGATTCGTTCGCTCGATCAATTCCGACCATCAATTCGTGCTCTTTATCGTCTAGCTCGATCAATTCGTTTCGATCAATTCGTTCGGTCAATTCGTTTCGATCAATTCGATCAATTCGTTCGCTCTTTATCTAGCTCGATCAATTCGTTCGCTCTTTATCTAGCTCGATCAATTCGTTCGCTCTTTATCTAGCTCGATCAATTCGATCAATTCGTTCGCTCTTTATCGTCTAGCTCGATCAATTCGTCGCTCGATCTTCCGACCATCAACCCGCTAGCCGATTATGTTAGCACGTGATACTTGATTGAATCCCACGAAACCACAACATCAACAACATCATGGCGCCCATACCGCGCGCCACGCTCGCCAGGCTCACCCCCCACTCTCATCTCCTCTCGAGTCTCCAGGCTTCGCCTCCCCGGCGCAGCAACGGTCGCGCCCCGGACCAGGCCCGCCCCCCCCACGCCACCGTCGGCAGCCTCTCGCACGCCCATGGCAGCGCCGTCGTGCGCACTGGCAACACCACCGCCGTCTGCGGTGTGCGCGGCGAGACCGTCCTCGCGTCGGACATGGCCCAGAACGACCTCTACAGTCTCTTGGTGCCCAACATCGAGGGCCAGGGCGCGCAGTTGGGGCTGAGCACGCGCTTGCAGTCGCTGCTCCATTCTGCGGATGTGGTTGACATTGACGACCTGCGGATCTGGGAGGACGACAATAACACTGTCAAAGACAAAGACGAGGACGAGGACGACGAGGACAAAGACGACGATAATAACACTGTCGACACTGTCAATGTCGTCAACAACACTGTCAACAACAACAACAACAACAACACTGTCAATGTCAACACCACACGCGTCGCCGCCTACTGGGTCCTCTACATCGACATCCTCCTCATCTCGTTCGACGGCAACGCCTTCGACGTCGCCTGGGCCGCCCTCGTCGCCGCGCTGCGCGACACGCGCCTCCCCCACGCCTCCTGGGACGCCGACCGCGACATGGTGCTCTGCTCGCTCGGCCAGCCGCGCCGCCTCGCCCTGCGCGGCCTGCCCATGGCCTGCTCGGCGGCCATCTTCACCGACTGGCTGCTCGTCGACCCCGACGCCGCAGAGGAGAGCGTCTGCCCCGAGACCGTGTCCATGGTGTTCGACAGGCGGCCAGACGTGACGATCCTGGCGATTGAGAAGGTCGGAGGGGCGTTTCTGGCCGAGGAGCTGGTTGGGCAGTTTGTGCGTGCTGCCGAGGCGCGGTGGGCGCAGTGGGCGGCCGTGCTGGGACATGTCTCGGCCTTTTGAACCAGCTGATGATCAGGCAGTAGATACAGGCAGAATTGATCTTGGTCTGACGTCTCGTGACGATGTACTCATGACGATGTACTCGTAGACGATGTACTCGTAGACGATGTGACTCGACGATGTACTCGTAGACGTGACTCGTAGAGATCGTCAGAGTTTTCGGGCGGTACGTACCCAGCATTATGTAACGTCCCTACCTTCCTCTTCAACCTTCCTCAACTTGTCTTCCTTCTCTTCTACCTTCCTGTTCTGTCAACTTGTCACCTCACCTTCCTACTCTCTTCTCTTCCCCTTCTCAATCTCACCTTCCTGTTATATTAACTTGTCACCTTCCTGTGCTCCTCACCTTCCTGTACTCCTCACCTTCCTCTTCCTCACCTTCCTTCTGTCAACTTATCACCTTCCTCCCTTAATCTCACCTTCCTTCTATTAACTTATCACCTCCTCTTCCTTCCTCTTCCTACCTTCCTCTTCCTCACCTTCCTTTTGTCAACTTGCCAACCTCACCTTCTTCCTCACCCCTCTTCCTACCTTCCCTCTCAACGTTCTATTCTCTTCTATTCTCTTCCATTCTCTTCCATTCTCTTCCATTCTCTTCCATTCTCTCTCTTCTCTCTCTTCTCTCTCTTCTCTCTCTTCCATTCTCTCTCTTCTCTCTCTTCTCTCTCCCCCATGGACCTCGCCGACACTCACTGGGACGTCGTCATCAGCGGCACCGGCCTCGCCCAGTCTCTCTTGGCCCTGTACGTCCCCCCTCCTCATGCTTTCCTCACTAACCAGCCCAGAGCCCTCTCCCGATCGTCCCGAAACATCCTCCACGTCGACCCAAACAATTACTACGGCGGCCCCGACGCCTCCCTCTCTCTCGACGACGCCGAGGCCTGGGCGGCCGCACATGGAGGTGACGACGCCCTCTTTTCGGCCTCATCTTCCCTGTCTCCCCGCGCCTACGCCCTCGCCCTCGCCCCCCAGATCATCCACGCGCGCTCCGCCCTCCTCGCCCAGCTCGTGTCGTCCAGGGCGTTTCGCCAGCTCGAGTTCCTCGCCGTCAGCTTCTTCGTCTTCACAAACGAGCTGGTGCGCGTCCCCTCGACTCGCGAGGACATCTTGTCATGTTCAATGCCTGCCCGCTCCAAGCGCGCCCTGGCACGCTTCCTCAGGTTCGTGCTCGACCACGACGCGCACCGCGCCGCCTGGCTCCCCCACAGCCACGACGCCCTCGCCGGCTTCCTGGCAGACTTCGGCCTCGACGCCGACCAGATTGCCGGCGTGCTTGCCCTGACCCTCAGCCCGGATGCCTCGATATCCGTCGCCGACGGGCTCAAGATGCTGCACCGCCATCTGACGTCGACGGGCGTCTTTGCGCCGGGGGTCGCCGCCGTCTATCCCAGGTGGGGGGCGTCCGAGATCGCCCAGGTTGCCTGCCGTGCCGGCGCTGTGGGCGGCGCCATCTACATGCTGGGAGCTCAAGTCCAAGTCCAAGTCGGCCAAGGGACTCAAGTCGGCCAAGTCGGGAGCGTGCGCGTCGCTCTCTCAGACGTGACGCTGAGCACCAAACTGTTTGTTCGGGGGTCAGACGTTCGGGGGTCAGACGCAGCCGGCCCGCGCCTGAGGAGACTGGCCGCAGTCATCGACTCGCCCATGGCGTCTCTGTTCGAGGGATCGGCCGTGGCCGTGGTGGCCTTTCGGAGTCTTGGCGACAATCCCGTGCACGCCCTCGTGCATTCGAGCGACACGGGCGAGTGTCCGGCGGGGCAGAGTGAGTTCATTCCAATTGAGTTATATTCATTTGTGATGACCATCTATCTACATTGTCTGATCCATGACGAGTCCTGTGCCTGAACTGTTCCTGTTCCGTTCCTGTCCTGTTCCTGTCCGTCTCGTTATCCGCTGACCATCAGCCATTATCTATGCGAGCACGCTCGCCGCCCCATCCGCGTCCAACATGCTCGAGCGCGCCGTCGCCCTGCTCGCCCCGAATGCCACGGTGCTGTGCCGCCTCTCGTACGAGCAGTCGCGCCCTGCCAGCCGCCGCGCCCACGTCGACAATGGCGTCGTGACGCTGCCGGCCCCGTCGGCGGATCTCTTCTTTGACGACGCGGCGCTCGAGGCCGTGAGGGAGGCGTGGCTTGCCGTGGGCGCCGACGGCGAGTACATGACGTTTGAGGACAGGGAGGAATATGTAGAGTCGATCATTACATGAGGTGACGTTTATAGTGACTTATGGTGACGTTTATGGTGACGTGACGATTATGGTGACGTGACGATTTATAGTGACGTTTGGTGACGATTGACGATTTCATGGTGACGATTTCATGGTGACGATTTGCCATGCGGCACTAATAATCTGCTAGGGGGTACTGATGATTTGCCATAGGGGGCACTAATAATCTGCTAGGGCACTGACGATTTGCTATAGCGGGCACTAATAATCTACTAGGGGGTACTGACGATTTACTATAGGTACTAACGATTCGCTATAAGTACTAATAATCTACTAGGGGGTACTAATAATTTACTATAAGTACTAACGATTCGCTATAAGTACTAATAATCTACTAGGGGTACTAACGATTTACTATAAAACTAATTATCCTATAGGTAGTTAATTTATTTATTATATAGGGTACTTACGTAAAGTATAATTATTATTATATAGACTAAGTAAGAATAAGAGGATAACTATTTTACTATATAAATAATACTTATAATAGAATAATTATACTAGTAATTAGCTTAATTAAGACGAGACCGGTAATAAGTAGTGGTACTAGAGGTATTATTTAAAAGTCCTTCTATTATATAGATCGTATATAATAATTATCTAGTTGGTATAGCTAACTTTTTATACTATATAAATTCGATTACCGTAATAGTAGGGGAAGTATTATAGTAAATAGCTAGTTTAGTATATTTACTATACTAGTTTATTCGTACTATAAACTATTAAATACTATCTATATAATAGGGGGATACTTTTGAATAGTACTTTCGTACTAAGTTATTTTAAGTAAAAATCCCTTAAATTCGACTACCCCGACTAGCTTTTATATAATTTAATTTACTTTTTATACGACTAAGGCTAGTATACTTTCGCTATTAAATTTAATTATGTACCGTATTAGAAATAGTATTAGTAATTCTATAGTAAATAATAACTACTATTAAAAATAGATCTAGTAATCTCTTAATCTCCTTATAGGAAATAATTAACCTCAATAATATACTTTTTTACCGAGATAATTATCTTTTAAAGAACTAGTATATAAATCGATTCAAAAACGTATAAGTTAACTAGTTATAAAAGCTATACTTAAGCCGATCTAATTACTAATATAAAAAATTAGAATAACTATTAGTATATATTAATAAAATAAGATATTATATATCTAAAAAGATCTAATAGGAGCTTGTATACTACCGAAAGTAGACGGTTTAATTTAAGAGGATAGAATACTAATTTACTTATAACGTATTTTAAATAAAGTATAATAGTAATAAAAGTATACTATTTAATCCAAAAAGCTATTATCCGACCGAACGAGTTTCTACTACTAATTAGATATTTAAAACCGAGGGATCTATCTTACTAAAGTATTTAAATAGTATAATAGAAGTAAATAAGATATTTTAAAAAGTAAAAGTACTATTAGAAAACTACTATATAATTATATCGTATAAATAGATCCTTACATAGAATCTTTCTATAATACTATAGATTATAAACCCCTTATTCCTATTCTTATATTCTAGAGAGTATAGAATCTAACTTCTTAAATATATAAATAATTAAAGATTAATATAGATTATATAATATAGGCTTCGTTATTATATAATATTATTTTATAATTTATAGCGAGTTTAATTTACTTATTCTAACTACTTATTTATATAATATATCCCCTTTTTTATATTTTATTTAAAATATAGAAGAATCGTATAAATAGAATATCTTAAAATTCTTTTTTCGGATCTCTTATATTATATAAGAGATTATTTTAAATAATCTAATTAAATCGGCTTTATTTTCTTTAGAATAACCTTATTTTAAGGTTTAAAACTTATAATAAGAGTAAGTATAATATCGGAAGATTTTCTAATATTAAATAAAAAAATAAAAAAATCTATAGACCTCTTATTTCGTACTTTTATTATTACCTAAACCCTTATTCTAGTATTATATTAGTTTATAGTTTTCTTAGTAATTTTATAGTAAAACTCTCTTTATTATAAGGTTTTACGAATATAACTAGATTCGGTATTAGGCTTTTTAAATATTTCGAGGCTATAGATTTTTTACGAAGCTATCTTCTAGAGTATAAATAGGCCTCTTTTTATACTTTCTTTTTCCTTCTTTAAATAATAATAACTATAGTAATAATAATTACTATAATAATAATAATAGTAGTAGTAGAAGTAGTATCTATAGTTCTTAATACTTTTTTTATCCTAATTCTTATATTTTTTATAATATATACTAAATATTCGTTATTAGTAAGTTTTATACTAATTAATTTAAGAATAGAATAAAAATATCGTAAAACCGTTATTCTTATATTTTAGGAAACTTAGCTAATAAATATATAGACTAGTATTAAGAAAAATCGCTCAGCTAAAAAAATAGCCGTTCTAAGGGCGCGGAGTACTTATTCCTTTATCTAGGATATCTTTAAAATATCTTCTATAGTATATCGGATAACTACTACTATAATACTATTTTATCTAAAGATTATCGACTAATTACCTTTTATTTTCGGTATATATAATTACTTATATAAGACTATATATATTACTTTATATTTTCTTTTTAATATTTAGATAACTAATAAATAAAATAGTCTTAAGTATTATAGTCCTCTTAATAATTTATATCTTTAAGTTTTCGATATAGCGGCTAATACTCCTAAATTTACTTATATTTATAATTTAGTATATTTTCTTTTCTTTTATTTTCTTAATATTCTTCTACTAATAAAATATAGCCTTTAAATACCTAATATCCTATTCTTAAGAAGCTCTTTAATATACCTATAAGTAAATACGATATTCTCGCCTCTTATAGTAACTTATCTCTAGAATTTAATAAAAATAGGGCTATTAGCCTTATTTCTAGCGCGATAGAGCTTATTTTTACTAATTAGACCCGGCTAGTAAGGTCTCGGGTAATAAGACTCCCGCTAGAAAAACTCTAGTTATTAAAGTTACGGCTATTAAAACTAAAAAGAAGCTTATAGTTATAGAAGAAGAGCTCGAGTCTAAAGGAGAAGAGGATAATAATAAAGACAGTAATAACGATATATCTAAGGATAATAATATAGCTAGTAATTAAGTATAATTTACTCTATTTCTAGATTTTCGGGTTTTCGGGGGTATAAGTAAAATACCTCTATATTCTTAATCTACTCTCTCTATACAATATTATTTTCTATTTTTATATTTTAGAGATACCAATTAACTCTTAGATTATTTTAAAATAAACGAGATATTAACTATATTTAAAAGCCTACGAAAATATTTAAGTTATTATCTTAAAAGTAGTTTAGTTAAATTATCTACTTGTATTTTTCTATTTCTAAATATACTACTTTAAACGTACTTTTAGTATATTCTTATTTGAGCTATATATTCTATATATCGATATATTTTAAACGAGTATTTAACTATTCTTTTGAACTTATTATAAAGTACATTCTTTACTTATTATCGTAGAATATTTTAAGTAGTATTATAATTTCTTTTAATAATTTTAAAAATACTATTATTTATTTTATATATTATTTAAAAGTTATTAATTTAGCTTCTATTGTAGATATTATTATTATAGCTTATAATCTAATTTTCTAATTTATAGGTCTATAGAAGTAATATATTATATAGCCTTACGATAATTTCTTACTTTTAGGGTTATTAGTAAAAGCTATATTAGATAAAATTTTAGTAACTTTTATCTCTTCGTATTTACCCCCGAATTAGATAAAGAACCGTATAACCTATAGATAATATAATAGCTAAATTACTACTTTAATATACTTTTAACTTAGGTTTTATAGATATTATAATAATACTACTATTATAAATACGATATCCGGTTTTATTTATATATTATAGTATATTACTATTTCGATATAGTCTTAAAACCTCTATATCTTATATAGCTACGCTTATCCTTAGTATTTTAGAATCTTCTTTATAAGTAGAACTACTAGTAATTTAGTTAGTAGGTATTCGAATAGGCGTACTATAAACTTCTCGATATAGGTATCTTATACTAGTTATATCGTTTTTTTCTATTCCGTACTACTTTTACCCTAAAGAACTAAAATACTAGCCCTATACTTCTTACTTTATACTATTCTAAAACCTTCGTAATAAGTATTTTAGCGGTTTAGATATAGTATTTATAGTAGATTAGGAGTAGATTATTAGTATATACTAATATAAAAACTATTTATTTTTTATTAAAAAAGAAGTATAGTTCTTCTTTACTAGAATAAGATTAAACTCTTTTAGAGTATTCTTAAGTTCTTACTACTATAGTAAAGGTAATTCTCTAAGACTATATAATAATTTTTATAAGATTATATACTTACTATTTTATTTCTAACCTTCTAGAAGCTTATAAAAAACTATTCCTCTTATTAAAATATTTAAAAAAGTATTAATAAAATTAAACTACTTATATTCTAAGTCGAATTTTACTATAAGTACTATTATTATTCGAAAGGTCTTTACTATAAGAATTACTATATATATTAAAACGAGTAAATCCTAGAATTAAAAATAACTTTTTATATAAACTCGTACTTTAGCGCGTAATAATAAGCCGTTTTTATTAAACTTATATATATAAACCTAGTATAATAGTATAGGTTTTATTAATACTTAACCGATCTACGACTACCTAAGTATTTATCTTCTTTACTTTATTTATTTTAAGCTTTATTATATTCTTAAACTCTTTTTTTATTAGGTAATATAGTATATTTTTATAATAATTTAATAACTTTTATAGACTATTTTTATATATTCTTCTACCCCTATCGTACTTCCTAGTAGTAGTAAATACTATATATAGTATTCTATAACTATTTTCGTTATCTAGTAGTATTTATTCGATATTTCTAAATATAGTTATAAGTATTAGAATCGCTAATTTACTAATATCTTTATAGGAATTTTTATTTATAAATTCGATATTCTTTAGTAGATAAGTTTTTATATTAAAAAATACTACGAAGTTCTTTTTAGTATTCTCCTTTCTTTCTCTAATTCTTAAATTTATTCGTATCTTTAATTAGGCTAGTAATATTCTCCTACCTCTTAGTCTACTTTTTAGTCTACTTCTTATAAGTACTTATCCTAGAAATAGATTTTTAGGTAGAGTCTATATTTCTTCTAACTCTTCTCGAGTCTCCTCGTCTAATAATTATATTTTTTTAATAAATCCTTTAGTTTCCGAGTTTAATTCTTTTTTAAATATAATTTCTACTATTTTAGTTATATATTTAGATTAATTATCTATACTCCGAGGTCTTTTTTCCTTATAGTTTAGAGATCGGTTACCTCTCGAACTTACTATTTTATACTTATACTATTATAATTAACTCTATAACTCCTCTTATATATATAAAATACTTTTTATTTAGGCTTAAGAATATATTTAGTTATTAAAAATCTAATATTATATACTACTACTCGCTAATTAGGTAATTTAAACTCTCTTACCCCCGACTTTTAATTATTTTCCTTTTCCGGGGTAGTATTAGTCTTTTCTATTTAAATTTTAGTTTTTATAAGAACTAGAGAATTATCTTCTTTAAGTATATCGAATTCCTATTTAAATATTCTAATATCTTAGAATTATCTAGGTTTTTCTAGAACTTCTATTATTATACGTAATATAGATATAAGTTAGCTTTTTTATTTTTCTTTTTCCTACTTATAGAAATACTCTTTATTAAATCTTATATTCTTTATAGTAATAATTTTCTAAAATTAAAGTATTTAGATCCTATAAATATTAGTTATACGATATCTAATTAAATATCTAATATACCTACTTAGTATAACTTTAAAATCTCGTTTATATCTACTAGCTATTCGATCGATTTATAGAGGATAATTACGGTATTTATATACGAAGATATTACTCTAATCTAGTTATAAATCTCGTATTTATTTAAGTAGGAAATTAAGCTTCTAGAATTAAAACTACTACTTAAATTATACTAAAAATACTTTAGATAGAGTTTTTATCTCGTTTCGTCTTTATAGAGAGATATTAATTAGCCTTAATACTACTTTAATATACTTTAACTATAGGTTTTTAGGTAGATTAGCCCTTATCCTTATTTTTAGTACTTTATTTACTATTTTTTAATTAGCTTTTTTAGTACTTCTATTTAGTTCGTAAGTATAGGAAAGTAAAATCTCTAGATCTATACCTTCTTCTTATACTTAAAGCTCGTATTACGAGTTCTATTATCCCTCTAAACTAATAGTTATACGATCTCCGTCTTATCGTATTTTAAAGATTACTAATTTATACTATCTTCGAGTCTATCTTTCGAATAACCGAATAGTATTAAAAATACTAAATTTACCTTTATCTAGTAGTATAAATAACTAATATATACTACTATACTTATCCTTAATTACGAGTAGTTATTTTAAGCTATTATATCTTTCCGGATAATTAAATAAATCCTAAGATATCCGGTATAACGGTCTTACTAATCGGTATTCTAAGGATATAGTAGATATTACTTATATAGCGTATATAAGCGCGTAGTATTTATTTTTAATTCTATTTTTTACGTTAATTCGTACTTCTTAAACCTTCTATACTAAGTACTAAAATACGTAGGGTTTTAGATATCTTATTCTATAATACTATAAGTCCTCTAAATCTATTCTTAAATAACGACTTTAATTATTATTTTCTATATCTAGTATTTTCTTTATAGATAAAATTATAGTATTTACTATTAATCTATAACTAGAATAAGTAATTTAAGGCTCTATATAGGTTTTAAGTAATTTATATTTTAAAAAAGTAAGTTTATACTTATTTTCTAGTTTTTAAATAATTCTATTATCGGAGATAATATTTCTAAAATAAAGTATATTATCTAATTCGTAGTACTAAACTCTTTTCTTCTTTAATAATAACTCTAATATAATATTAATATAAAAACCTTTAACTACTATTATATTTAATTAAATTAGATTTTTTTATTCTTTTACTTTTACTCTTATTTAGTACTTTTTATATAATTCGGCGCCTATATCTAGTTACTAGAAGTTCTAATAAACTATATTCTACTATTTAATTATTCTTAACTAGCTCGAATAAGCCTAGTTTAAGTAATTTCTAATTATTTACTAACTAGATTACCCTATAGTTATCGAGAAGAATACTCTAAGATAGAGGATATTATCGAAATACTATTAAGAATACCCCTTTATTTTCTAAGTATTTTATTAGGGTTAGAGAAATTAGTACTATATTAAAAGAACTTAGGTATTAAATTTAGGTAATTTTTTAAAGCTATTTTAGCTATTCTTTTTCTTTTTTAAGTTCTTCTTTTAGCTTTTCTTATTATAGTTCTATTACTTAGTTCTAAATAGCTATTACTTTATTATTAATAAAGTCTTTAAACTACTTTTTAATATTCTTTAAATTACTAGTAAATATTTTTCGAAATCTATTATATTTTTCTAATTTCTAAAAGTAACCTCTTATTTCTAAGTATAAGTATTTATTTTTTTTAAAAGTATAGAAGTTTCTACTTTTTTTCTTTCTACTTTTTTTCTTATTTTAAATTTATATCTACTCTTCTACTACTTTTATAGTAGCGAAGAACCCTATTCTAGTATTTATAGCCTAGTACTATTAGGTATTTACTTATTAAACTAAATTAAATATCTTTATAAGTTCTTCTAAAGTTATAAAAGTCCTTCTTAAGCTCTTATTATATAGGAGGTTATTAAGGTTTTATTAGGCTTATCTAAATACTAGGTATATTAAATAGTATTTAGGAAGTCTTTTACTATTAAAAAGCCTTCTACTTCTAGGTATTTTCTAACTTAAGCCCGTATTATAGCTTTATAGTACTACTAATACTAATTACTAGGTTTAGTTCTTCTTTTCTATACTTTTTCGAGTATCGATTTATAATTAATATATACTTATTCTTTTACTAAAAGCTAAATTAATACGAGTTATTTTTTTAAAACTTTTACGATTACTTATAAGTTAATTTTTCCTTTTCTTTAGAACTCGAGGGAGATTATTCCGATAATATTTTAATTAATTAAAGTTTAAATTTAGTTCTAAATTACTATATATCGTATAGTTTTTTTACTCTTAGTTATTTAAGTAGTAGGATTAGTTTTATCTTCTTTATTTAAATTAATATCTTTCTAGATACCTCGAAAGCTTATATATATAAAAAGAATTAAATACTAATCGGTCTACTACGGAGTACTTCTAAAAGTCTATCTATAGTAATTTTTATACTTAGTTCTTTATTTATAGTATTCGCTTAGCTTAAGAAAAAATCTTTTATAAATAGCTTAAAAAAAGGGGTATAATTAACTATAGGAGTAAAGTTTTACTAGTTTATAGCTTAGATAAAAAGTACTAGGCTTATAATTATTATATAAATAGATCCTATATATAGAATCTTTCTATAGTACTATAGATTATAAACCCCTTATTCTTTATTCTTTTATTCTAAAGAGCGTAGAATCTATCTTCTTAAAGATATAAATAATTAAAGATTAATATAGGTTATATAACGTAAGCTTCGTTATTATATAATACTATTTAGTAATCGATAGCGAGCCTAATCTACCTATTTTAATTACTTATTTATATAATAAATTAGAAAACTAGAATATAAGAAGACCTTATCGAGATAGTTAATAAAGTAATTAAGTAAGCGGAAAGTATTAGAGAAATAAAAAAAGTATCCGGAAAATTAGTAACCTCTTAAAGTACTAGATAAAGAGAAATATAGTTAAAATAACCCTTTTTATAAATCTACGAAATAATCGAAAAGTCTATAACTATTAAAACCTAATCGGGTAAAAAATTCTAAATAAGGATTTTTTTATTAATTTATAAGGAAAGAAAGACTTCTTTTTTCTAAAGAAATTTATAATTAAATTAGTTAGTTTTACGTAAGATTAATAAATAGTCTTAAATAATTTACCTATAATTCGTATAATTTAACTTAAGAAAAAAGAAGAAAAACCGATATATAAAGGAAAATACGACGAAATTAAAAAAAAATTAGTTCGAGATTTAATATAAATTAAGAAAAACCTATCCTAATTAAAATAATTAGTAATTCTTTAAAATTATCTTTAGTCGATCTAACCTTTAAAAGAGATTTACCGGAAAAATTACTAGGTCCTCTAGAGATCGTAAGTTATTAAGATTACCTAGCGATATTCGGTTTACTAGATATAAATAAACGATAAAATAGGCTCTTACTTAGTTATAATTAACTACTACTTAATTAAACCGATATTTAGTCTTATTAATAATTAATAGACCGAAAGGCCGTATAGTACTAGCTTTTTATAAATAACTATAATTAGTTCCTAAATAATATACTATAGGGGTAGATTATACTACTATATTTAATACTAGTAAGAGTATATAAAAATAAATACGATATAATAGAATAAAAGAGAATAGTCTATTAGAAGTATATAGAAGAAAATTAAAAAAGAGTTTTATAAATTAGAAGTATATCTATAACTATTCCGATTAGATAACTAATTACCTAAATTTAGATAAATTATAGTCGAAATAGGATTCCCGGAATATAATATCGAGATTATAACCGGAGAACGACTTAATTAACCTAATTTTATAAGCCGATTCGGAAGATATAGCCTAGTATAGGAGATAGGTAATTAGACTAAAATTATATATAGTCCGGAAAAAAAGAACCGAGGACCGGATAAAAGTTACTATAAAAACTATTAAAAAGAGATAAAAGTAGGTCTAAAAGACTTCTAAGCCGATTAAACTATATAATAATTAGACTAGATATAGAAGAAGTAGAAACGGAAATAGAAAGCTATTTAAGGTTAAATAGGACTTATAAGCCCTCCGGGATTACTAGGGCTACTAGTTATAGTAGGCTATTCTACTCGTCGAGCTACTCCTCTAAGGATTAAACTAGCTTTAATCGTAATTATTTAACCTTATTTAGATATTAGTATTAAAGAAGGTAAAAAATAATTACGGAGATTAGATACTTCTACTAAGAAGTATAGAATAACCTAATTATAAAAGGTATAAAGAAGGGGATATAATATTCTACGAGAATACCCGATTAGTATAGTAAGATATTAAACTATAACTAGATCTAGTAGAATACTTCTTAATATAATTCCTAGAAGCTAAAGTAAAATTAAAGAACTAGTATAGAGCTTATTACTAAGAGGCGTAGTACTTATATAGTATAATTTATCCTAGCGGCCCGAATAGTTTAAAATATAGAATAGTTACTAATAAACCTATTTACTAAGAAATATCCGAAAAGACTATAGTATAGTAATATAAATTAATAATACGAATAAGAATACGTCGGTTACTAGGCCCTAAAAGCTAACTACTCGAAGATACTATAGTATTAAAGTAAATTCAGTATATATTAAGAGGATAGTCTTCATAAAAGAGAGGAAAGAGGATATAGAAAATGATTTCTTATAGGAATCTATATATAAAGAGATCGATAATTATATTAAGTCCCTATTTTAGGTAGATAGATATCTCCTTTTATAGATTATAGAGACCTATCTAGACCTACTTACTAATTAATATAGCTTATTTTATCCCTTATTAAGGGTCTATTTTATAATTAGCTAGCGTTTAATAGCTATTTATTAGTTATTAGTACCTAGTTATATTTAGGGTTACTAGCGTTTTATAAATACCTATATCCCCCTAAAACTAGCTATATATTTATTATAGATTAGTTTCTTTAAGAAGTATTTATATAGAGATATTTAGTAGAGGTATATCTCTTTTTTATTTTTTTATATAATACTTTATCGTTTATTCTTTTAGTATATTATATAGTTTTTAGAATTCTATTACCTTATCGTTTTATAATTTTAATCGAATAGTAATTTATTTATATATTTTAAAGTCTATAGGTCCTAGTAGTTTTATAAAGATATATACTATATTATTTTTAGTATTTATATAGTATATAGTTATAATATTATTTTCTACTAGTCTCTTATATAGTAATATTTAATCTCTATTTATTTACTTCTTTTATAAAATTCGGGGTTTTTTATAATTTTAATAGTACTTTAATTATTATAGAATATAAAAGACGGTATTTTATTAATATTAGGTATTTTTAATATATTCCTAAAGTTATAAGCTCTTTATAGGTATACTAACTCGGTACTAACTTCGTAGGTAGTAGTATATTCGGCTTATATACTACTAGTAGATACCGTATCTTATAGTTTAGATTTCTAGCTAAAGATATTATTATTATATCCTATATAGGTTATATATCCGCCGGTACTTCTTCTAGTATCCGGATAGTTACCCTTATCTAAATCTATATAGGATTTAAGCTATAGTTAATCTATTTTAGTAGTATATTTAATTCCTTTTCTAGGGGTATTTTTTATATACCCCTATACTTTCTCTAGAGCTTTAAAATAGATACTAGTAGGATTATTATTAAATCTTAATAATCTATTAATATAGAAGGCTAGATTAGGTCTAGTTTTAATACTTAAATATAGTAGTAACCCGATTTATTATTAATAGACTTTAATTTCTAATTTAGTAGCTAGGATATATAGTATAGTACTTAGTATAGTATAGTTACTCGGTATATCTCTAATACGAGTTTTCTCGTAATAACTATTATATTTATCTAGAAGAGACTATATATATTTTAGTTATTTAATAGTTATTTCCCCTTTTTCGTAGTTAATATCTATTTCTTAACCTAGAAAGGTTCTTAGTCTTCCTATATATTATATAACGGTCTACGTAAGAGGTAACCCTTTTTACGTAGAATGAGATTATATTCTAAACTAAAGAGAAGAGAAGGAAGAAGGAGACCTTACGGGAGGCGTAAAGTCTTTTATATATAGCGAGGGATTTTTAAAAGGTCCGGTAAAATCCGTATAGTTCTATAGGCCTAGACCTAGGTTTCGGTCTAATAGAAGAGGCTAGTAATATATCTCGGGGTTTCTTTATATTAAGGTTCTAGAATACGCTACTATCGATTCCTAGTTCGATAATTAAACTACTAAGTCGAAAGTAAGTTCTCTAGAATATTTAAGTTCTCCTAGTTCTAGAAGTAGTATTTTCTTATCGATCTAACTAGTATTCGTAGAATTAGACGGCGGCGAAGATAATAGGGTATTAAGTAACTAATCTATATATAAGGCTATTTATAGTTAGTAAAGGTATAGCTAAGGTTTTAGAGGGGTTTTAACTCTTTATATTAGCCCCCTTCTCCTCCCCTTTTCTAGGGTTTCGTAGCCTATAGAACTTCTAAAAGACTAGATTTATAGACTTCTAGAGCTTCGGTATCTAGGAAATCTTCTAGGGGTTCTTTAGTAGGTTTTATATAACCTTTTTATTTAACTAGAATACTAAAGTAGTTATTTCTAGTTTAGTAGTACTATAAGATCTTTTCTATAACCTACTCTTTTTCGATATAGTCGTTAAAAGCTTCTAATAGTTAGATAAGGGGTAGTTCCGGGTAGGCTATATTTTAAGAAAGAAGTAGGTCTTCGGAGGCTCGGTATAGGAGATCTATATAGAAAATAGGGTAGATTCTAAAAAGGGTATTAAGGCGAATAATATAAGATCCTACTAGACTTATAACCCTATATAGTAGGGCTATCTAATCTAGTTTCTTTAAGGGTCTAGTAGTTCTAATATTCTTTAAAT
The DNA here is from genome assembly GCA_026745395.1 of Tympanopsis confertula. NCBI lineage: Eukaryota > Fungi > Ascomycota > Sordariomycetes > Coronophorales > Scortechiniaceae > Tympanopsis > Tympanopsis confertula. Next base: position 13,953 of record JAOYNU010109773.1, on the reverse strand, counting down.
ATAGTAGAACTCTATCCCCTATTTTATAGGATTCCGAGGCCTATCGTAACTAATTCGTATATTTTTCTTAGGTTTCTTAAGTATCTATAATCGCTATTACTACTAAATTGTAATAATTTCTTAGTTTTCTAACCTATTCGCGCCCCTTTTCGGCCGGGGAGATAATAGATCCGGTAGACGACCCTATATTAGGTTCTAGGGTCTCGAAGTAGTATCTATAGTTTAGGAAGAACGGGGAGAATCCGGTATTATAGATTTTTAGTTATTAAAAGCGAGTATTATACTAAGTAATAACGTATCCTAATTATCCTAGTTAAACGAGTAGAATATCCGTAGGTAAACCTCTAGTTCCGTATTTAAACGTTTTATAGATCTATTAGTCTAAAGGTAAAAAGCCGTAGATAAATACTTTTAAATTCCTAAAGACTAGTAAACCTCTTTCTAAAATAAACCGGTAAACTAAGGTCTTCTATCGGAAATTATAGCGTAGGGGAGTCTATAGTATACGTAGATATACTATAAGAAGGCGTAGGCGATATCTAGGGCTTTTATCGTCTTTATAAGTATAAATATAGGGTTTTTTATAAATCTATTTATAACTACTAGTATAGTAGACTTATTAGGAGTTTCGGGGAGTTCTACTATAAAATCTATAAATAGTTCTTATTAAGATTATTCTATAATAAGTAGGGGTTTTAGAAGACCCTTTTTCTAATCTCTTTAGATTTTACTTTACGAATAGATCTAATAGTTCCGCGTAAAATAATATATATCGGAAAATAGACCTAGTTATATATAGTACTTAGAAATTAGGTCTCTTATAACTTCTCTACCGGGGTAGCCGGTAGTAGGGGAGTTATAGATTTATTAAATAATCCTAGTCCTAAAGGGCTCGAAGAAAAGTATTTAGATTTAGTCTCTCTATATTAAATAGTTCTCTATATCGATAAAATACTTAAATATAAATACTAGTAAGCCCTAACTAGTAGGGAACTACCGGTTACCCTCGTAAACGGCTTACTAAATCTTCTAGTATTTAGAGTTCTTTTCTAAACCTTCTAACTATAAGTTAAATAGTTCTAGGTCTTCGAAAAGGGTTTTAGGAAGGTCGGCGAGTTCGGAGGCGGAAAGAGGCTTATTTTCAGGTCCGGAGTTATTATTAGATATCTATATAACTTTAACTTTTATTTCTAATCCTTCTAGGGTATTAGAAAAATTAAAAAGTAATTAAAAAATTCTACTAGATATCCTATTATCGGAGGCGTCTTTTAGTAGATCTTAATCTTTTCTAGAAAGGGTATCGGAAGAGATTTATATAGTACTAGGCCGGTAAATAAGTTTAAATTTAAATTCGGATAGTTCTTCTCTTTACTATATTTATCGTTAGGATAGATATTACCGGGTCTAGAAATAGACTAGGTTCTAGTAATCTATATAGACTATAAAATCTATACTTTTAAACTTAGAACGCTATTCTCTAATATACGATATAATAAATAGTAGTTCTTTATCGTATATAGGGTAATTAATTTTAATAAGGGATAGCTTTCTCGAATAATATCTTATAAGTCTCTAGAGGAGGTTTTTAAAGTTTTACTATATAAGTATACCCTTTAAGGTATAACTAGAAGTATCTACTTCTATAGCCGTAGTCCTAGAAAGGTCCTAGCTAATTAGGGTCTCGGAATCGATTAGGGCTTTTTTAAAGTTCTCGAAAGTATTCTAGTAGTCCGTATTCTACTTAAAAAAGGTATCCTTTTTAGTTAGATTCGTAAAGGGTCTAGTAATATCCGAGAAGTCTTTAATAAAGATATTATAGTAGTTTATAAATCCTAAGAAGCCTTATATACTTCTAATAGTTTTTAGGGGTTCTTATTCTTAAATAGCTTTTATCTTTTTAGAGTCGGTTTTTATATTTACTCTAAATTCGATTATAAAACCTAAATACTTAATTTCTAGGGTTTTAAAACTAGATTTAGAGAAATCTAATTATAAACCGGCCTCGGAGAGTTTCGAGATTACGGAATAGACTTTTTAGTAGTAATCTTCTTTAAATCTATTAGAATAGATAATAATATTATCTAAATAAGCGGAGTAGAAGATATCGAGGTATTTATAAAAAGTATTATTTATATACTATTAAAATAAGGTAAAAGTACCGGATAAACCGAAATAGGTAACTAGCTATTCGAAGGATCTTAATCTAGTTCTAAAAGCCGTTTTCTACTCGTCTTTTTCGTATATCCGGAAATAGTAAAAAGCTAATATAATATCGACTTTAGAAATCTACTTAAAACTACCTATCTACTATAGAATCTCTAATATAAAAAGTATCGGATAGGTATTATATTTCGATATAGTATTTAATTTTTAATAATTTATATAAAAATATAGGCTATTTTTAGGTTTTTTTATAAAAAGAACTAGAGTAGCGGCTAATAAAGAAGAAGCCCTTATAAAGCCTTAATCTAGTAGTTCGTATAGAGTCTTATATAGGATTAGAAGCTCTTCCCTAAATATCGAATATAAAAGTATCTTTAGAATAATAATATCTAGAAATAGGTTTATTTCGTAATCTAAATTAGGGCGAGAAAGTAGTAGTTTTTTAGCCTTTTTTCTATCGAAAACTTCGATAATAAGGAGTAACTAGATAAAAGCTTCGAGATAGGGGTCTTTTTTTTCTTTAATAGCGAGGGCTTTCTAAATATCTATAAGGGAAGCTAAGAAAACGTATATAAGTAGTTTTTCTTTTAAAGCCCTAGTTAAAAGGGTTTTAAACCTAGCGGAAAAAATTTAAATAATTTTAAGGTTTATAAATACCGGTACTATAGATATCTTAAATTTAAAAGGTCTTTAAATAATTATAGTATCGGTAGCTAGGCGAAAAGAGGTATTATAGAATCGTAATTACTTTTTTCCTAGGATTATAAGATTAGATTAGCCGGGGATTATATAGGCCTAGATACCCTTACGAAACCTACTTATATTTAATTTAAAATAAGTTATTTAGGATATAATAAGTTAAAAGTCTTTAAGCTAATTAACGATTTACTAAAAGTAATAAGGCTAGATTAAGTAAAAGGTAACTCTATATTTAATAGAAGCTCTATCGGATATCGTAGTAAAACTATAATAATTAGAGTTAATAAAGGGTTTTATATTAGATCTATCGTTTATAATAGTATTTATATAAGTACCCTCTTCTTCTAAAACGGCTAGGGGTTAAATAAGGATTTCTAAGGGTTCTAGGGATTTTAAATTAAGATTTTAATTTAAAGTTACTCTTTTTCCGATTCCGAGTCTTCCGAGTCGTTTAAAAAGATTTCGACGATTTTAGGGGTTTTTTTAGTTTTTACGGCTTTAGTAAGGGCCCTCGTAGTAGGGGCCGGAGTTCCTCGGATAGCCCCGGATATCCGGGGCTCTTCTAAAGCTAGAATAGGGTTTCTAGTATAAGCCCGGGTCTAAGAGGGGGCTATAAAATAAGAAGTATATAAATAGCTTTTCTAAATATAATAAAAATAGAACCCGAATTAGAATTTTTTTTCTTTTTCTTTTAAAGTTAAATAGCCCTTAGAGATTTTAGAAAAGGGTTTTTAATTTATAAGGTTTTTATAAGAAGTCTAGGTAGTTTAAGAAAACCCCTAAATCCGGAACTAATTAGTAAAAGCCCGGGGGAGGTTTAGTAAAGTATAAGAGGAGGAGTAATACTTCTCGTAGTAGGCTAGGCTTTCTAGATCTAAAGTAAATCCTAGAAAAATCCTAATATATAAGGAGTAAATCTAGGGTTTTTCTTAGCTAATTAGGGTTTTCTAGAGATCTAGAGAGATATTCCCTTTTAAATACGAGATTTTTATATTTTCTAAAATATTTATAAGCTCGGCTTCGGCGAGGAAGTATTCGAATTTTAGAAAATAAAAGGTAAATAAATCTTTTTCTTTTATTTTTTCTTTTTAGAATTTATCTCGAGCCCTAATTATTTTATTAGGATTTATATAAATAAATTCTAAATAAACTAATAAATTCGAATAATTAGTAAACTTTTATTTTTCTATATTTTAGATAAAAGCTAATACGAAATATTAAACTAAAAATTCTATCCTATTATAGATATAATAGAACTAGGTAAAAGGGGTATTAATAAAAGTTCTATTAATACCGATCTTAATTTAGGCTTCTAGAAACTAAATTTTAAAATCCTTTCGTTTTCCGGAAAAATAGGGGATATTAAAGAAGGCCTATTTAAGCTAGGGATTTTTAGGGACCCCGGCTAGCTCTAGTATTAGAGTAGTTAGAGGGGCTTTAAAGGCTTTTTAGAGTTAATTCTAAAGATTCTAGATAATTTCTTCTTAAATAGTTTACGAGGTAACTATCTTATTTATACTAGCCTCTAAATAGGCTAGATATTAGGCCTAGGGGTCTTAGGGATCTATTATAGGGTCTCGAGGGTTTTCTAGAGTTCTAAGTTTTCTTAAAAATCTCTAAATCGTAGAGTCCTTATTAGAATAATAACCTATTATAAAGCGTACTCTATTTCCTAGGAAATTCTACTAAACGGAGAGTTCTAATCTTAGAACGCGAAAAAGAAGATCTTAGAAGAGTTCTAAGAACGAAGAGGGGTTCTAGGAAATTCGTAAAGTTTAAGGGAGCCTAGAAGTCGTCTAGGGCTTTTCGTAGAGGGTCTAGGGGCCTAGATATCGTCTAGGACTTTTCTAGGGTTCTCGGGGCCTAGATATCGTCTAGGACTTTTCTAGAGGTTCTAGGGGCCTAGATATCGTCTAGGACTTTTTAGGGTTCTTAAAAGAGTTTAAAATAATATAACGGTCTATATAAGAGGTAAACCTTTTTATATAGAATAAGATTATATTCTAAACTAAAGAGAAGAAAAGGAAGAAGGAGACCTTATAGGAGGCGTAAGGTTTTTTATATATAGCGAGGGACTTTTAAAAAGTCTAGAGAAGTCCGTATAGTTCTATAAGCCTAGACCTAGGTTTTAGTCTAATAGAAAAGGCTAGTAATATATCTCGGGGTTTCCTTATACTAGGGTTCTAGAATACGCTACCGTTAATTCCTAATTCGATAATTAAATTACTAAGTCGAAAATAAGTTCTTTAGAATACTTAAATTCTCCTAGTTCTAGATATAGTATTTTCTTATCGATCTAACTAGTATTCGTAGAATTAGATAGCGGCGAAGATAACGGGGTATTAGGTAACTAGTCTACGTATAGGGCTACTTCCGGTTAGCGAGGGTGTAGCCGAGGCTTTAGAGGGGTCTTAACCCTTTACATATTATATTTTAAGGTTCTTTTTAATGTTATTTATAACAATATTTATAGTATTTTCGTCTAGACCGAAAACTTCTAGATTATCGATATAATAGCTAATAAAAATTACTTTTTCCGGATAAAAAAATACGCCGTTATTTTCGGGGAACTTAGAAAACTCTTCTAGTTCTAGTAGTTTAAAATAATAGTTATACTATAGTCTAGGTACTTATTTTAACCCGTATAGGGCCTTTTTAAGCTTATAAACTAAGTTTTTTCCTTTTTCGAAGCCTATAGGTTATATAACGTAAATATCTCCGTATATATCGTAGTATACGAAAGCGTTCTTTATATCGTATTAAAGAGCTATAAATCCTAGTATAACTAATAGATTTAGTAGTATTCTTAGAATTTCTAGTCTAGTTATTACGGAAAAGGTCTCTAGATAATCTATTCCTAGAATTTATTTATATCCTTATACTACCTATCTAGATTTATATCTAATATAGTTATTATTTTTATTAGTTTTAATTTTATAAACCTATCTTCCTCTAAGTATATTTACTTCCAGGGGGGGTTCTACTAGTATATAGGTTTCTTATTTTTCTAGTTCGGTTATTTCTTCTCTTATAGAATCTAACTAAAACACTAGCAACCCTAAATGCAGCTAGGTATTAATAACTAATAAGTAGCTAGTAAATACTAGCTAATTATAAAAAGATCCCGAAATAAGGGATAAAAATAAACTATTTTAATTAGTAAGTAGGTCTAGATAGGTCTTTATAATTAATAAAAGAAGATATCTATCCTACTTAAAATAGGGAACTTAATATAATTATCGATCTCCTTATATATAAATTCCTACTATAAGAAGTTATCTTCTATATCTTCTTCCCTCTCCTTATCGTAAAGACTATCCTCTTAATAAATTAATAGTCGGAAGATAAATCCTATACGATAAATCTTTATATCTTCGCCGTATTACTATACCTTTAAAACTTAATTAAGTTATATTAACTTTTTCCTATTAGATTCTCGCGAGTATTCCGTAAAAAATAAATATATTTTCCACGTATTTTAGTAAAAAATAAATACGAAAAGCCGGATTTAGTTTAGTATAGCGATTACTAGATATCTCGTTATCTCTAAATATTTTAGCTATAATAGGAAATATTATATATATACTAAAACTTATTCTAATTAGAACTCTACTAAAACGTATTTATTCTAAAAACTTTTTTCCCGCTAGAATCTACTTACTAAATCTTTTATACTAAACTAACTTTTATCCTTTTTACGAATTTATTCGTATTTCTACTAACTAGCGAAACTCTTTCCGTTTATTACTTTTTCCTAATTAATATAAAAAGAATATTATTAGAATTAGTATTTTTTACTAATTCTAAAAATACTATTTTTATTAATATTTTTATCCTTTTATAATATATTCTCGTATTAATAAAACCCGTTTTTACTTTTCTTAAGACTAATTATACTTTTAAGAAGAAAGAATAAGGATATAGAAAAAAGGAAAAAATTCCTATTTATAAGTAAAATACGACCTTTTTTATATATAAAATACCTTATTTAGAAATATTTTTTCTTATAAAGTAATCCTTTTACCTTTTTTACTTTTACTTTTTAAGTCTTAAAAAGATTTAAAAAAGAAAATAATTTTACTAAGAAAAAACTAGCTATAAGCTAAGTATTTAGAAGTCTAAGACTAGCTATACGCTAGGTATCTATAAGGACATGGTTACGGCTGGGTAGATATTTTGTGCGTTTAGGGGCCAGCTGGTGATACCTAGGTGTGACGCCGTATCTATAGTAGGCCTCCTAGATAGATATCTACTATAATTAAAGAGTTTTACGATAGATTTAATTAAGTAACTATAATACGATTAATCTAGTAGTAGGGTTTAGTAATATCTAGGCCTTAACTAGCTATAGTTACCTCTACTAAATCTTATAGGTTATAAGCTTAGTAATCTCGTAAGAAGAAGTTATAAGTTAAAAGAAATTAATTATAATAGTTTTATAGTAGTACGGTTTAGAATACCCTAGAAGAAGGTATAATAATAAGTACTAAATAGCGCGTCTAAATATTAGAAATAATATAATAGAAAATAGGTTAATCTACGGGGATATAACTAGTATTATACTACTAGTATATTAGATAAGTATATTAGTAGAAGATATCTACGTATCCGAAAGATATAAGAAGATATATAGTAGACCCCTAGTATAGGTATATCGCGTAGTACTAGAGTAATAATTAAAAGCTATAGTATCTATAGTATATAAATTAGAATACGATTAGCGCGTACCCGGTATAGATAACTATAAGTTTAGTAATTTATCGGATAGTTAAAGTATAGCGGGTTTAGCCCTATCTATATTCTCGATACCCTAGAGATTAGTAATAATATTAAATACCTAGTATAGGTAAGTAGTACTTAAATATAGCTATAAGTAGAATATATAGCGTAACGAAGTACTATATTAAAACCCCTACTTTAGATAGAACCTACTATTATTAGAAATAAGTATCGACTCTCGGGTAGAGGATTAGTTAAATAATACCGAATAAGTAACCCTAAAGGCCGTACTTACTATAAAAGAAACTAAAAAATAGAAGATTAAGTACCTAAAAAAAATAAATTAGTAGGAGCTAATAATTAGATAATCTAAAAGTAAATAGTTAAAAAGGCTTTTAGGATAATTTTAATCGACCCGGATAAAGGAGAACTAGTTAATATAAACCTATTAGTAGATACTTATATAGTAACTTAGTTTCTAAATATAATTAGTAGTAGGCTATATAATACTTACGCCTACTATAAATTATCGTATAATATATAAATTAGACTTAATATAGTAATAAAACTTATATTTACTTAAGAAAGAATAATAATATAGGATAATATAATTAACCTAAAAATAAAAAATAACGAAATAACTAATTAATTTATTACTAGAGTAAAATAGATATTCGCTAAATACTAACCTCTCTTTAATATAAACGTAGACGTATATATTAAAGTTTTAGTAAAAAGTTATATTAGCCGATATTTAGAACTAGTAATTATAGTATTAATAGTAAAAAGTATTATTACCGATAACTAAGGAATATACTATAAGATAGTACGATTAATTAGAGAAGCTAACCGAAATAAAATACTATACGGAAACTAAAGTAGAAATAAGTATAATAATAATAGTAAAAATAAAAATAAAGACGATAATAAGAAATCTTATATACTTAATAATAAGGTAAGTATAATATACTACTATTATAGCCGATAGGGCTATAAGAAGTACGAATACTATACTATTAAGTATAAGGATAGTACCGATCTACTAGATAATAGTATAAAAAAGCTTTCTAGTAATTCTAAAAGTACTACTAATAAGAATACTAGTAATAATAAGGAGATAACCTACTATAGGTATAAATAAAAGGGGTACTTAAAAAAGGATTACCTATAGAATAATATAGTATAATTATAAGGCTAAACTATAGAAGAACTATAGGGTACTAACCCTAGGATTAATATAAGTATTTAGGGGGGAGGATCGATTAATTAGGCTATAATAATACCTAGTTATATAGCCCTTAAATAAGATAAATTAAAGCTTTAAATATTCGATACTAGTTCGGATATTTATATTACGAATAGTATAGTAACTATTATAAAAAGTATAGCGAAGCGACTCTTAGAAAGTTATAACTTTATAACCGGTAGTAGGATAGTTACTATTACCTACTCGTATACGGTATTAATTACGATAGTAGAAGAGAGAGAAAAGCTTAAAACCCCTATAAGCCTTTTAGATATTATTATAATACTAAACTTCCTATATTATATTATATCCGGTAAGAAGTAGTACTAGAGAGGTAGTAGACTAGTCGGCCTCGATATCCTCGCTTCGAATAGTATAAAAGTAGTATTAGTATCTAAAATAAGCTTCTAGGTCGGTAAGTATTCGGAAAATATTAAATTAAGTAAAGCCGTACTAAAAGAAATAGTAATAATTAGCCTAAATACCTATCCGGTAAATAAAAAGGAATAAGACCTCGTATTTATAAACTAAGAAGCGAAGAAGGTCTAATTTATCTATAAAAGGCTCGCCTATTTTAGACTAAATATATTAGTAATAACTTATAAGTATACCGATATCGAGGAACTAAATTAGATAACTTTATATAAAATTAAGCGATTAGCCGAAGAGATAGCTTATTTAGTATACGATAAATCGAAATCTCTAAAATATACTTTAAAGTACTAATTAGAGAAGGAGAGTATCCTAGGAAAAGGTTTAGTACTAGATATATCGTTAAATAAACCGGTAAATTTATCTAGAAAGTACGTAATTTAGGTTATAGATAATACTTCTAAGTAATAGAAGGTTAGTATTATTAGTACTAAAGTAGAAGTAGCTAGAAAAGTCTTAACGATTTTAAAGACTTTTTTAACTAAAATAGAGACTTTACTAACCTAAATAAAGTACGATAATAGAATAGATATTAGTATCGGAGTAATTAGCGAATATTACTATAGAAGAGGGATTAGATTAGAACTTACTTTTATATATTCCCTAGAATAAGACGGTATTACTAAATTTAGGTTTAGAATAATCTTTATAAAGACTCGGTTAATTATAATTAATAGAAAAATACTTTAGGAGTTTTAACTTTAAGTACTAGAATCTTATATAAATTTAATTAATAATATAGCTAGTAAAGTAGTAGTAGAAAATAAGACCCTAGCCGAGGTATATAAAGAGTAGATTTACTATTATTAGCCTCGCTTATTACCCCTAGACCTTATCGGTAAAGTAGTACCTTTCTAAACTAAACTAAAACTAGATTAGCTATAAATCCTAGGAAATAAGGTAGTAGTTAGAGTAATTAATAATATAGGGGGGAAAGTAGAGGTTAGAGGCGAGTCTAGTATCCTCGTAGGATTCTAAAGGTATTATCTATATAAAATAGCCCTAGAAATAATAAAGAAAATTATAATTAATAGAAATATAAAGTTTTACGAGGAACTCTAGGCTATCGACTTTATAAAAGTAATAAAAACCTCGTATATACTTAGAACCTTTAAACTATAATATAAGCTTATATTAACTTTAAAAGTACTTAATTAACTTACTCGCTGAGGGGGAGTTAGAGTTAGGGATAAAGAAATAGAGGATAACGATATAATAGCTAGCGATAAGTAAGTAGATTAGTATAAGAATAGCCTTTTTAATAGGGTATCTATTACGGATTAGAACCTAGAAATATTCGAAGTACTAGATAAAGTATTTACTAGTTTCTATACTAATAGGGTAGACCTAGATTAGCTAAACTATTACGCGGTTATAATAGGCCTAGACTACGAATAATAACTAAAAATATATAATACCGAATTAAAAATACTAACTAATTATAGGATATTCTACTTCTAGAATAATTTTAAGAATATTAATATTATCGATAGTAAAATAGTATATAAAGTTAAATACGATACTAATAATAAGATCATTAAATATAAAATATAAATAATAGTAAAAGGCTTCTAGTAGCGAGTAGGGGAGGACTTCGATAACTATTACGTAAGTATAATTAAGTTAGTATTATAGAGGATCTTTTTAGTAATAGTAATAGCCCTAAGCTAGAAGAAGATTTAAATAAATATAGTTAAAGCGTACCTTCTAGGGGATTTTTACTATATAATCTATATACTAGTACTACCCTAGATCTATCGGTATATAATAAAGAACCCCGAAGAAACTAATAAGTATAAGTACTATAAGGATTAGAAAATTATAGAAGTAAAAAAACTACTCTATAGTTTAAAGTAAACTAGATTTAAGTAGTAGTAGAAGTTATATTCTACCTTAAAGGATATAAAGTTCTACCCTAGTTTATATAACTCCGCTATATATATTAATACTAGTACCGATTTAAGTAATAAGAAAAAGTTAATTATTATTAATACTTATATCGATAACTTTATCGTAGCCGGGGTAAATAGCTAAAATCTAGAGACCCTAGTAGAGGATTTCTACTAGCGAGGTATTAAAGTAGAGGTAATAAGTATTCCGAAGTAATACTTAAGGGTACGTATCGTTAACCTATTAGATAGTACTATAAGCCTTATTTAAAATAAGTACTAGGGTATAATAGCGGAATACTACGATACGACTAGTTTTAACTTTATTTAATTACTAGGCCTAGAGATAATATAAAAGTTAATAGACTTAGAAGCTAGTAGGGATATCCTAGATAACGAATCGGTAGCTCTATTCCGGTCTATAATAGGATTAATCTAGTATACTACTAATATAACTAGGCTAGATATCGCGTATAATCTAAATATTCTAGTTAGGGGTATAAAATAACTAAGGGTAAATTACCTAAAGTATATTAAAGTAGTAATAAGATATAATATAGGATCGAAATATCTAATTATTACCTATAGCCTAGATTTCGATTATATTAATAATAATCTCGGTTTATATAGATATTACGATATAAATTTCGGGGTACCGGATTCGAAGAATATAAGCGGATAAATTATAATAATAGCTAGAAGTACTATTAACTAGGCCGCTAGGAAATAAAAGATCGTTATTATATTAACCGGTAAAATTAAATATATAGCGCTATTATCTATTAGCTACGAGCTAGCCTAAGTTCGAAATTTCTTAGATAACCTAAGAATAGGGTTATCTTTAAAAGGGAGGCCTATCTACGTATATACTAATAATAAAACGGCTATAAAAATAGCCCTAAATCTAGAAATAGCTAATTATACTACTTATATATATAAGTATTACTACTTTATTAAGTAGGAAGTAGTAGATTAATATTTAGCGATTAAGTTTACTTTAAGAATAGAGTAGATAGTAGATAATTTAACGAAGTAATTAAGTAGAGAGGCTTTTAAAATATTCGTAAAATACTTAAAGATAAAAACTATAATATAGTTACTTATAGGAGGTAATTACTTTTAAAATCGCTATACTAGGATTTATTTATTTAAAAGTATAAATAAACCGGATAATTTAGTACGTATATATAACGAGAAATAACGAAGCTATTCGGAAATAGCTTTATAATACTATATCGGAAGCTAATTCCGAGGGGGAGTATAAGGATATAGGTATAACTAAATAGATATTTTATACGTTTAAGGGCTAGCTAGTAATACCTAGGTATAACGCTATATCTACGGTAGGCCTCCTAGATAGATATCTACTATAATTAAAGAGTTTTACGATAGATTTAATTAAGTAACTATAATACGATTAATCTAGCGGTAGGGTTTAGTAATATCTAGGCCCTAACCAGCTGCAGTTGCCTCCACTAAATCTCATAGTATCTAAGGATTCTATCTAGCTATAAACTAGGTTTAAAATAGTAACTACTCTAAGTTTTTAACTATCCTCTATCTATCTAGATCTAGATAACCGAAGGTTATTTAACGGAAATCTAGGTAAAAGAAGAGCTAAAATAAAGCTAGAATTTAAGAAACTTAAGGGATCCTTAAACTATAAAAAGTAGGCTTCTAATATAGAAATTCTACTAATTTATAGAGAACTCTAGGAATATATAGAAAATTCCGAACCTCCGGATATCCCTACTACGAGATCTTCCGAAGCTAAAAAAGCTAGAAAAAAGAAGTATATCCTAGTATAGGCTATTATCTCTACTTACTATAAATAAGGGCTTAGAAGCCTAATTTAAGAAATAATAGACGGGTTTAAAGCCTAGAAATTTCTATAAGAGAACTACTACTTTTAGGGGTATCTATACTACTTCTCTACTACTTAAGACTTACTATAACTCTCTATTAAAAACGGAAATATAGAGGTATACTTTACTTTATTTAAAAATTATATTTTTAAACTAAAAGCCGAAAAACTCGAAATCCCGGAAACCGTAACTATTATATAGCTTATAGAAATATTACCCTCTTATTTTAACGAAAATATAAGGTAAATTAATTACTCTCTCTCTTAGAATAGAGAAAACTATAACTTAGAAAAAGTTATAGCTTTTTTTTACGAAAAAGCTAAAAAAAACCCTATCCGAAGCCTTTTTTATTAAAAAAAGGGGAAATAAAATTTACTATTTTTACTAAAACTTTTAGGGGTATATAGATACTAGCTACTAGATTCTTTACCTAGAAAAAAGACCGGAAAAATTTAAGAAAATAGAGAAAAGACCTAGAAAAGATCTAGATACTATAGTCGAAGCTTATCTTAAAAAGTAAAAGAAGATCGAAAAAGAACTAGAAAAGACCTTTACGGTATTAGCTATTACGACTACTAATAAAGAATTACTTAAAATATTAAATAATATCGAAGTAAAAAACGAAATAAGTACTAAATATTCTTATCTAGAAAAGAGAAATTCTAATAATATTCTAGTAAGTATAGAGAAAGAAAAGGTCTCTTATATAGAAGGAAACTCTCGATTTAGAATTAGTTTTATACTTAATAGTAGTACTATTACCTATATATTTAATAATAAAGATTAGTTTTTTACTTTATATAAATCCTATAAAGAAATAGGTAGGGTAATTATACTAAACTAAATATAGAATTAGAAAGAACTATATATATTAAGATTAATAATACTATCTTAAAACTAGAAGAAGTCTTCTATATACCTAAGTTTAATATAAATATTA
>JAOYNU010109662.1:0-35796 GCA_026745395.1 Tympanopsis confertula | reverse complement strand
TGTCGTTATTATTACAGAAACTTGAGGAGAACCTGCTTGATCCCAATGCTCGCCAGCCCATAAAATGCTCGAGGGGGGAATTTCCATGATGCAGTCGTGACAGCAATTTCAAAATATCGAAATCATCCAGCGATAACCGAAACGCCGTCCTATGAAGAGAAAAGAGAACAGTAACCCACAATGCAAAAAGATGAATAGGGCCCACAGTATGCCCTATGAACGGAGCTGTCAGGCCGGCCGACTTGCCCCGGCATCTGCAGGGCCCTTGATATTAGGTCCAGGGGCCATCTTAGGATTACCCGGGGGCGGCAGGGGTGGTTTGAGCTCGGTTGGTGACGCAGGCTTCGAGACTGGGGTATCTGGCTCATCGTCGTACTCATGATACTCGTCGTCGTGAAGTCCAGAGCCAGTCGCAGAAGATTGATCAACAGAGGCACGGTCGTAGCCTTGTTGATACCCTCCTTGCGAGGCCTTGGCATTCTTTGGCGCCTTCTTAGTCTTACGGCCCTTCATCTTGGCCTTTTCCAAAAGCCGCTTCTTCTCCGCCAGGCGTTTTCGCTCCTTGCGGTCTTTGATCTCGTATTGTCGGATCAAAGCCTCCGGAGGATGGCCGAAAATGCTCTCGTACTCACAAAACTCACAAATCCAGATGTCCTCCAAATTTGGCGGGTGGTGAATGTTCGTGTATTGTTGTTGAATTTTGCGTTGGCGAGCGCCCATGGCATAGATACTGCCTTGAGACCGTTTCTTCCTGCGGTTCACGGGAGGTTGGTCTCCTGGCACCGGTGACTGTGAGCCTGGCGGGGCATGTTGACTCATGTGAGGGCTTGTCTGTGTTCCTTGGGCAGCGAAGCCACGAGGATTGTGTGTTGTGGAAGCGAGGGGCGATGTCGGTGAACGATTGGGAACAGAGTAGGAGTTTCGCTGCATGGCCATGCCCTTGGACGAATCGGACTCGCATGTGAATGTGAACTGGGTCTTGGTGGGGGTTGTGTTTTCCTGGTCCAACAAGCTCATGTTGCTGGGACCACGAGTGGGAGAGGAGAGGGTCGCAGCGTTCGCAATGGCAGTGGAGATGATCCCCTGGTCAGGGATCTCGCCTGCGGAAATAGTCAGCACCTTCCCCTTTTTGGAAAGCTTAGTTTCCGTCGCAGCGACTTGTAAGACCTACCTGAAGGATCCGGGGACGCCATCAGACCATCACGCCGAGTCGGGGTGCGAGCATTCATCCATGGGTTTTGGGCATTTGCTGACAGAGGATTTCGAACCGCACTGCTCCGCGGGGTACCACGTCCCAAGCGACCCCTGCCCGAGCCAGAGATCCCGCTTGCCAGCGGAGATGCTGGATTGCCGCTTCCATAGTAAGTGCCTGCACCCATTCCATCACCCCCACTTGTTGGGGACACATTTGAGTGAGCCAGGCCCATGTTTGCGAATTCCGGAGATAATGCGGAATGGTGGCCACCCAGGTTCCCAGGAGTCGGTATTTTTCGTTTCTTTTTGTTGTTCGTGTTTTCAAAAGCGTCGTATCCGTCTGGGCCAGCTGGCGTCCTAGGAGGCCCGTCTTTACTGCTGCCAGATGCTGGAAGTGTGTTGGGTGCCGGTGGTGTGGAAGTTCTAGACCCATTATTACGCACCAAGTAAGAACCATCTTCGTCCTCGCTGTCTAGCTCCAAGGCTGGGTCAAAGCCATGGTGAGAGTCAGCTTCGGGTGTCAACTCTTGTCGTTCTGATTCAAGATTCTGCTGCACGTAAACTTTGGAGTCGTTGACAGCCTCTTCCGAGTCTCCAGAGACGCCGTAGAATATTTGTGATGCCGGAGGAGTCGGTGGGTAGAGGATGGTATCGGCCGCGTCGGTGGAAAGGCGAGAACGAAGGGTTCGTTTGGGCAGAGGACGGATCAGACGATCGGGGTAAATGAGAGAAGGTGTGTCAGGGGCCGAATTGAACGTCCCGTCTACACGATTACAGAACCACGTCAGTAACTGAGTAACCGGCAGTCTCCGCCTCATCCAGGGCCATCCCAGAAGTGGGCAAGTTCGGAGATCCTCTATATGAGCAAGACATACTCAGAGTCGCAGTCATGATGCTGGTTCTCAATACTAGACCTCAACCACGACTAATGTCTGTGGAATGAGGCAAGCCCAGCCCGGTTTCCTCTTTTCTTGTATTCCCCCGCCGCCGAATTTGTTACAAGTAAGCCAGTGAACAGGAGATCGGTTTTAATAATCGGGTGGTAATGTGGGCTTCGCGGAGCTATTTACACAGGCATGTCAGTCATATTCAGATACGTAGGAGGTTCAAACAATAGCAACAGCCAGCCGGAGACAGTCTGCGAAGACAGATACCTATCTCGTGCCTCGGTACTGCACACGGAGAGGGCATATGAGAACATACCCACAATCAGAAGATATTAATGAGCCCGAACCAAAGATGGGACGAGGCGTGGGGAGGGGGATAATCAGGTCAGCCGGCTCTCACACGGGGAGCCGGATTCAAACCACGAAAACAATATCCGGAGAATCAACACGATGATGCGGAGGGGTGATGTGAAGCGAAAGACCAGCGAGTCACGGGAATTCGGATCCTCTGTGCACTAACCGCTTTAGGAAGGCCTGGGGCACCCAACGAGGCGTGGGGGAGCCATTACACATCATACTTCTCGAGATGTTGGCAATATGTTGGCAGTCTGGCCCAGGCTGGGCTGTGGCCGTAAGGCTCATGACACGTATCGTCGTGGGATTCGTGAATTTGTACTTCGCTCTATCGACAGGCTAGGTACAGAGTAAATACCCCTCTACTGGTAGATCTACAGACTTTCAAGTACCTGTCAAGCTCTCTCTACGACAGACTGGTGGCCGAATACTACGAGTAGCTTTCCCTGGTCGAGAATGAACCAGCCAGAAACTGGTTGGAAGTGCCAGAGCTGTACCTGCATGGGCGGCAGCCAGGTAGGTCCCTTTCTAGGTGCCTTGCGTACAACTAAACCCCCACCAGAGCCCCAATCCCTGCGCGCAGCCATTTGTAGCCTCAATTTTCAGAAACCTTCGGGTGGAAGACTCGTTTGCGCATGAGGTGTCGCCTCGTCGGTAACTGTCGATGAATAAGTCACTGCGCGGCTGAGATAACCAATGCCTTGATCGCAAAGCCCAGCGCAACCTAGTCCTCTGACGCGAGATATATCGAATGAAACCACTTGATATCAACCCAAGAGATCAATTGGAGTGAATTTTCCATATCAATTCGCGTTCGTTCAGCTCAGAGTCGTCTTCGTAGGCATTCTCTGCTCAGCCACCCGCTCAATGTCTCTTGGGGTCCACGTCCGGTCGTCGCGCCTCGGAATAGAGGCAATGGTTTGCAAATAAGGCAAAAATGCAAGATGCAACGTCATTATAGGAGGCCGCGACCCTTCTGGCCTTGCCGGGCGGGCTGAAGCGAAATGGGGAGGCGGAGGAATGGAGTCACTGGCGAGGTGAAGGACGACACTGCGAATCTGCCAGGCGAGTCAACATCAATCCCGGAGCAATCACAATAGGCCTCCTCTAGCACAGCAGATGAACTTCAGCAATTCTAGAAATACCAAAGCACTGAGAAGAGTGAAGACACGGGAAAGGGCGGTAAAAAAGGGCTCGCGCGTCGAGAGGCGTCGAGAGCGGGGAAGGACGGGCGAGAGTGGTTTTGGAGTCCCGTTCCGGCGCTTTTCCTCCTTCTCTTTCTCTCTGCAACCCCCGCCAATCTTGCTGCTCCTCGTCAGACTATGTAGTCATCGGGCTCTTCTATGAGCCTTGTGACGCCGTGCTTCAGATTCAACTACAATTTACAATTGTTTCCCTCCCTCTCCCCCCACCAGGAGCTAGCAATCGCGCGCAAGAGCTCCCTCGCAACCTTCCACCAGGTTGCCATTCGCCTGGGCGCCGACCACCAGCACCTCTATTTACCTTGAACGCCTTCAATCTTGGTGAAATACACCAAGTTTCTCCTTCGACCGGTCCCTCTCCCCCTCCAGACGCATCGCCACCATGTCACCTCGTCGCTCCTCCAGAGCTCGCACAACGCAACCCTCCCCAGCCTTGCTCCAACACACAAACTCTTCCAACTCCTCCAACTCTTCGAATCGGGAGAGGAGCACCCGATCGAACCATAAGAACGCTTCTCCTCAAGGCTCCTCTGCCCATCGCTCGCAGTCCATCGAGGACCCCGAAAACGGCTCGAGGGTGGAACTCCCACAGACGCGCCAGCGCACCCGTGGCGACGATGAAGAGCTCCCTCGCGAAGAGGACGAAGATGAACTCGACGATGATGAAGAAGAGGAAGTAACACGATGTCTCTGTGGGCAGCAGGAGTATCCAGGTCTGCCCACCTCCCGTCGCGAAGCTCTCGGTCGCACCATCATCAAGCCAGAAGCTGGCCACCCACCCACCGATTCATCCGATATGATTCCGGATGATGTTGGAAGCATGTTCATTCAATGTGACTTGTGCAAAGTGTGGCAACATGGTGGTTGTGTGGGCATCATGGATGAGGAGAACAGTCCCGACGAATATTTCTGCGAACAGTGCCGGAAGGATTTGCACCGGATCCGCGACGAGGTCAATGGGTATGTTCACTATTTCTTTGGTCTTAATGTTTACTCTCGTCCTGCGATCATGATTTGCCTGTTGCATTTTGCTACTCGATGGTTCAAACTCTTCGCCCATCCTTGTGGCAAAAGTGGTGATCCCTCGAGGCAATGCGACCAGCTCATGAACCCTGCTGTTTTCCATGCACCCTCCCCTTCTCGCTTCTTGGACTTTATCGACGTTCTACCTTCCGCCAGAGAATCATGCTAACGACTGCAAAGCTCAAAATCTTCGACCTACCTGCCCGTCCAGCCTCAACCCCTACCCCCTTCGTCGCCTGCGCCGTCCTCCCGCGCTTCCTCCCGCGAGACTTCACGACGCTCTAGAGATCCCAAATCGAGGAATAGTGAAGGAGCCTCGAACCCCAAGCGACGATCGACCATGAACAGCCGAGATGCTGCTTATGACGAAGAGGAGCTCATTCGACGAGCAATTCAGGAAAGCAAAGAAGACACGAAAAGTATTCCAGACGACACAGCTTCTCGGCGGACGAAGCGAAGTCGAAGCGAAAGCGAAACGTAAGTTCTTTCTAGAAGGGATATCCTTAACTCGATGACATTATTGACAAGCTGGTTCCAGAAACAGGCAAGACTCCAAGCGCCCACGAACGACTTCCCCCTCCCCCGCCGCCGCGTCGAAGCAGAGCAACACGGTCTCTCAACCTCCCTCCGAAGACGAGAGCAAAGCAAAACCCCCTACAAACGGTGTTCGAAGGAATCGAGCTCCCTCCCGGGGCCAACGAGATAAAGAGCCTTCTGTACCTGCCGCCAAGGATGTTGACGATGTCGAGCCGGAAGCTCCAGATACTCGGACGCGCCAGAAGGAGAGGTCAGAAAGGCCAAGTCGACGCAAAGGAGAAGGTGAGCCTTAGGAAATTTCGAAAGTTCCCGTTTGATCGGCTGCTGACTATGAGCTTTAGAATCCGATCACGAGGGTGCATCTCCAACCAAGCCCGTGCCAAACGAGCCCGAGCCAGCCCAAGCAAGCCCAAATACCCCCACCCCCCAAGAAGCAACACCAGCACGCGCATCCACACGAAAATCTGGGCGACCTCCAGCACGCAGAGGACGCGTCGGCCGAAATCAATACACAAAAGAGCGAGACATGAATGGCACAGGCACCGAGTCTCCTCGCCGTGGTCAGTCTCACGAGACTGGCGGCGATTCACCCAAGGTCGGATATAGCGGCGTGAATGGCACACATGTCAACGGCACAGATACAACTGTCCGGCCAAGCAAACCCCGGCACATGCACCCGCAACGCACAACCATGAACGAAATGAAACGACGAGTGGCCGCCATTTTGGAATTTATCTCGCGCATGCAGGTCGAGATGGCTGTTGCCAGCGAGAACTCCTCTTCGCCAACCGGCAACGGAGACCGCGCGCAGGGCCTTATGCTGAAGAGCATGGTTGATTCGATCGATCAAGCCATGCAGTCTACAGCCAGCGATGGCGGGGAATCAACGTCCGCGTCCATGGAGAATGGCGACACACAAACCAAAGACTTCAAAGACCTGAGCAGCGTCGAGATGATGGATGTTCTCACCCGCCATCTACTCAAGTGGCAACAAGAGTTTGGTAAAATTGGTGAGCGGTAGCACCGCTTCCTCCTGCTGCTGTTCCTGTCTTCTCTCCTCCCTCCTCTTTTCTCCGTTCTTCCTGCCGTGTTACGTGCACATGCATCCTGTTGGCCAATGAGTTGGTACTTCTCCATACGATACCCCTGTTTCAGATCTATATCCGGCGGTTGTTGTAAATTAGAATTTTTTTTTGCGTCTTCCGGCGTTTGCTCCAGTCGTTTTCCCTGGATTTCCTTTTTTGTCTGTCTTCCCTACTCATGTCATATTGGACCGGCGTCGTGACCATTTTGCTATTTCTGGAGATTGAGGGCAACCATGGCTAATTATGTTACTTTTGCCATATGAATTCTTTGCTCCTTGGGTTTCTTCTTGCGCAATATAGATACGTTGTGAATCTGATGCATAGTATTCTGAGCTAGCGGCGTACAGCCCTCATACAAGTCATTGCTTCAACTTTCCAATTCGCTTCGGCAAAGAATAGTTCAGCTACTGATGTTCTTCACAGTAGATACTAGGAGCTCTTCTACCTAGATCATCATATGTAATGACAACCAACTCTCTAAGGGTTCCAATACATAGTAATTTCCCCTAACACATGGGGCCCGAGCCCAAATGTATTCAAAGATACATTTCTTGAGTTGTTGAAACGAACAAGAACGAAACAAACCAAAAGGTATCCCTTGGGATTAACAATAGTTAGATCCCAAACAAACAATCAAAAAATTCAGAGCCAAAGGTCTCTTCCCAACGTGAATCTTGAACTGGTCCCGCAAGACCGTTTAAGGAAGTAAATCGTCTTCTTCATCACTAGGCTCTTGAGGGACCTGAGACTTCTTATTCGTAGCAGGAGCTGCAGGTTTGGATGGACCGGCTTGACCGACAGGTGCTGGATTGAAGGGCACCGGGTGCGAATCGGGACCGTAAGCCTTCTCTGTCTCCTTCTTTGAAAGGATCATGGGCGCATTGTGGTACGCTGGCGGGGTGGTCTTGAGTTCTTGGCACTGTTGGCGTATTATCTTTTGTCTAAGCACCAGTTGATTTCCCAGGAATTTCTTCAGGTTCTGCCGCTATTCCTGTGCACAAATGGTGGAAGGTCACGGGAAATTGTGGCTGTATCTCAAACGAGCTTTCATTTGACGATAGTACATCTCCATCAGATGACCGATGCGTGTTATCAGCGACCACAGACCGGTACCATTGTATCACCGTGTCCTTCTGTCTCTGGTTGAGTCTCGCCGCCGCCGCGACCTGCGGCACCGATCCATGTCCTATAAGATGGGCACGGGGGCTGGTTGTAGATGTAAACGGAACTCTTTCATAATATTGAGTATAGACTCCTGACAATATGGCCAGTTGCTCCTTTGCTCTGGTCACCTAACCGGCAATAATAGGGCACCATATATGGTTCTTTCAATATCTCTAGCCTTTAGTGATCTGAAAAGCTCTTGATAGGAGTGCCGAATTACACGTCACATAAAGTCCAAACTGTATGACAGGGGAATGGGTGAAAGAATAGTTCAACTTACAGCTCCGCGATGACTTTCGCATTCGTGCACCGCTTGTAGGACAAAAATTTCAAAACTTTGTTCAAGTCATTCGGACAGTTCCTCGTCCGCTTAACCCGTAGGCAGTGAGACAGCAGTGCTTACACCATCTTGGGGCTGACAGAACCGGAAATGATCAAACAGTACACAAGTTGACATTGGTTTCGAGGAAATCAAGCCCAAGTAATCATGTCTGGAACCGCTTCGAAGATGTGCCGAAATTTACGGCAGAATGAATGCTGTAGAACTCAGAATGCGAGAATGACATCCACAAGTACTGCCATCTGATGCTGGAATAATCCAGACGTTTTTTGACGAGACTATTAATCGTTTTGAACTTGTGGCAACCATTAATTCGGGCGTGAACCTGCTGTCGGTAGAATGCGATTGAATCTGATGGCCTCGGGATGTGTGCCAATCCAACCAATCCTTCTCTGCGATGTAGAAGTGTTGCGAGGATAAACCATGGAAAATTTCCTCGGTCCACCAAAAGCGAGTTCAGTTCAACCTCTATCTGAAGCCCTTCACCTATATGTCTCCAGACATGGAAATCACACACCCCAACAAAGTCGTGCCCTTTTCTGTGGCAATTTGAAAGACCTCGGCTACAAGGCCATCCTAAATGGAAACCTGCAATTGCAATGACACCTTTGAATTGTGATGGATATTCCACAAAGTAGGAGTATATTCGCCGACTCGGCAATTGGGCTTGTATCCCGGATAATGTATAACCGCCAGTCGATGAGGCTAACTTGTATTGTCGTGGTCACAAAACGTTGAAAATGTGATCAATTTCGTGTTAAACCGCAGTTATGGGGTTCAGGAGATTAGTCTCCTTTTGCCGATTTGTTTTTCACATCGAAAGGGTCCTATCTTAAGATCCATTTCCGTAAGTGATTAGCCGTGGCTGTTGCTGGTGGTGGTGATAGGTCACTTGAGTTCATGTGCGTAGCACCAGGAGCCATCCGCGCTTAATGAACGAGCTGATCGACTGAGTAAATACAGTCATTGAATTCCAGGTCATTTTATCGCGCATGAAATTGTTGAAGGTCGAGGGAAAGAAACAGGAAAGAAAAGAATGAATGAGAGGAATAGATAGATACCTAAGTGAAACCTGGAAGTTGATCAGGTAGTTGATATCTGTAAGATAGCCAATGCTTGATTGTAGTGCATCTGGTTCAAGGGATGACTGTTTGAGACAATGAAATATGTAGTTGAGTTGATACTTAGAAAGTTTCTGCTCTGGGTTGTACCTATGAAAGGTCCTCTATGAGACAGAAGGTCCTCTATGAGATGAAAGATTATCTGAGTGTACCCAATCGGGACCTACCCTGAAGCAAGCAATTATACAAACATGGTAAATATTCTTCAATATACTAGTACACTTCTAGTCTAATTATTTCCAATGGGTTACAATGGGGCTGGCATCAGACCTGCCGAGTCCTGATGTCCAGTCAAGTCTACTCAATCCGCATCGTCCATCTATGCGGTGAATGCACTCTGCTTCGTAACCAAGGGAGCCTTCCAGCTTCCGTCGGTGACACCGTCAGCTGGGCCGTAGAGACGCACTGTAAAGCATTAATCATTAGTAAATGCTCCCCTGCTTTGGATGGCGTTGAACTTACGAATGAGAGAGATATCGCCTCCACCGGAGGGAGCAGGGATCCAGCTGTTGACAGTGTTAGCGTCATTCTATTCTCCGTTGGGATTGAGAACTTACTTAGATGTCCAGTTGCTTGGTGGTGTCACGCCCTCGGGCTGAATAAGAAGCTGGAAGCTAGTATCCTCGTGGTCACCGCCATAGACCTTTGTACCATCGCTGTAGGTGATGTTGGAGTTACTGCCGAGAGAATAGACCTCCTCGTCATTGGGAATGAGGAAATGGTCAGCATTGTAGGCGGTCAAACTCCAGAATCCCTTGTCGTTGAGAGGAGGCTTGCTTTCAAAGGTGAAGAGGTAAGATTCATCGGTGGTCAGGCTCAATTCGCTTGATGAGTAAGTAGGGTAGAGCGCTTGAGACTGGGCCAACATCAGATAACCTGTAGTGGCGACGTATTGGCGGAGAGAATAGTATTCTGCAAAGTCTCCTTGTACGGATTCGCGAAGAGAAGTCCAGTTGTTGCCCAGGCTCATGCTGAACTTGGAGCTTCCGGCGACTGCAACCATAGCGGTTTGAGTCTTGTTCAAAGACGCCTGGAGGTGCTGGTTCTGCTGCGGCTTGTAGTGGCCGTTTTCAATACCGGCGGCTTTCAAGTTGGTGTTGATGCGAGCTGAATCGGAGATGTTGCGAGGAGGGTTGTGGGGAGCAATGCGTGCGGTCAATTGCATAACCTGGGTGGCCTTGTCGGTTGAGAGAGAAGAGTTCAGCATCGCCACTGATAGAGCTGGGACCTCGCCGCATTGCTGAGACTTAGGGACCTTAGTTAGGGAGCTCTGGTTCTGGTAGCCCGTGATCGTGTAAATTTCTTCAGCCGATCCTGATTGCACCGCGTATCGAGGCTGCGAGGATCCGTATGGAGTGACTGCGTTGACAATGCCCTGCATGCCATCGCAGTCCGAGCTATCACTTCGCTTGCTAGTGGTATGGCTGCAAAGCTCCAGCCCTGCCTTAGAACTAGTTTCGGGGGAGTATCTGATTCTGTACTTTCCAGCGGCACTCCCTTCAGTGCTTCCCAGGTTAAGGTAGTTATCGCCCCAGCTAGAAGCCTGTTAGCAACCAGGAATTATAGGTGAAGGAAACAATTCTCTTACACATCGTAAAAAGGGAAAACATAGTATCGGTCAGTCACCTCAGGGATCTCGAGGATAAGGTCATGACTAGACAGATCGAGGACCGCAGCCGAGTACAGCGTATCAACATTGGGGCTGACCACTTGGGTGAAGGTCGGGTCTGCCAGTTGCCTTGCATGGTAGAATTTGTTGATCCCAGGGGCCTGGGAAATTGTCTCAAGACAGGAGGTCCGGAAAGGAGACAGCGGGAAGCCATACTAGACAGACCAGGGTAATTAGAATGATTTCAACCCCGGAGTTTTAGCTGAAGCATACAGTAAGAGCAAATTCAGTTGCCTTGTCAATGCTGCTGGATGATGAACAAGCAGGAGCACCATAAGACAGACCGGCCAGGGCCAGTGCGCTGGCTGCGAGAGATGTTCGCGAGTGCATCTTGATGCTGCAGCTCTATACCCGGTTGGCTTGTGATTGCTGAGGAAAGTGGAATTGTAATGATAGTGTGAGTTATGATGCCAGATTGAAGCGACTAGAGGCTCTCTTATATATGCAAGATCAACAGAAATGAGGCCTATACATTGCATCAAAGTGCCCGAAGCAGCTAGTATGCACTTTAATTGCTGCCTCTAGAATGGTTTAGCGTGTTTCTAATTTGGGGGATGATGAGAGCGATCGGCGATCGCTGCACGCCTGGCCGAATCACTCTTCCTATTTGGGAAGTCGTCTTCATCTGCGGCTGTAAACGGCCCCTATATACAGCCCTGGGATCGACGCTCTACTAAATTAGAATCTAGATTTGGCTGAGGGAATTGATGCAGATGATAATATGGAGTAGCTATGTCGTGATCAAAAAAAGCATTGCTTGGCGCGGAGCCTGTTGTTCGAAGATTGTTTTTGAGCATGTATACGGAGTACTATGGCATGAAATTAACTATTGGCAGACATCAGCTTGTTTTGAAGCCTTTGTCGCTCTGCTGATTCCTTGATTATCTCATATCCATTTCCGAAGATCTGGCAAGGTAATGCGAGGATAGGGTCACTTGGAATTCATCAAGTTCTGGCCTGCGTGTGCATCCCTTGGCAGGTACCGAGTGAACCGGAGATCGCAGCCCGAACCACGCGACGGAGGATCCCTCGCAAAATTGAATTCTCCAGATCTCCTTCCGAAATAGGCCATGGATAAGCGAAATAAGCATTGGCAGGGTGCAATTGCGGGGCTGAGGGCCTGATGCATGTACGCATGGTTGACAATTTAGGATCGGCGCGAACATACCTCTAAGGGGTATCATGAACTCATACTCCGTACGTCCAACCAATAACCTTGGAAGCAGAGAATCATGAAACACTATTCAATCTAAGCTCGGCATCTGTAAGTCTCTGCCCTGATGAGACGCCTTTTCCCGACGCGTCGCTCCACGAAAGCCCCTCCACCATCGTCATTATAATACGTAGACAAGGTTGCACTACATCTGCAGTCAGCCGATTGCCGCTGAGTCACTGTGCTTTATTGAAGTCTGGCATGAATTCTTGGCGGGCTGTATATTTCGGAGCAAGAGCAACCCCAAGTCACGGAATACTCCGATCACGGACACCCCCGCGATCAATTTACGGCGTTCGTTGATTTTTCTCCGGCCTAGGAGTGATTTTTCACTATTTTCAATCTCCATTCAAAAAGAATTATATTCCCCAGCTATATTAGGATATAGTTACAAAGAAAAATAACAGTTCTAAACCTTGAAAGAGAACCTTGGAATCAATTGATGTTGCAATTTTGTTTCGTTAAGTGGCGGTCAACTGCTCCCATAGATATCCATGGATATATTGGGTACCATTTGACAGCAAAGCCCACAAAATTGACCTTGACGTGAAACCTCACGGGAAAACAAGAGATATTATCCAAACTACTAGGCAAGATAAATATTCTAAGGTTAAAGAGGGAATTCACTAGGATAAATTCAATAAATAATCGACAGCAAGCTGGAGAATCGGCAGCCGCAGCATTGGATCGCCGGAAGACAAAGGAAACAGGCGGTCAATGCACATCACGAGCAGACACAAATACCAGCTCCAATACCAAAACCCGAAATTTTCAGCCTCGATTTCACAATTAAAAATTCCAATTGGAGGATACCAGTAAAATTGTCACGATGAAATCCCAATTGACCAATCCCATGCATTTTATCGCCTATCAGCGAGCGGCCAAGGAAATGGTCTTTGAATGATCGGGTTTCAATTTGTGCTTTCTACAGATTTTCTTTATTACTCCTGTGCCTTTGTCTTCCACAAATTATAAATACGCACTGGATTGCTGTCCGATTCCTCTCGATCTACACATTCAAAACCATTCTCAACTTGAATATTTTGACAAATACTATATCTCCCATTCTATGTCTGGGCTGTCTTGAAGATTTTGTACACAGCCCAGAGGAGATTAATTGCAACTTTGGCAGTTGGTGTATCGATGAACTATGCTTGCCCTGTGCAATAGCTCGCCGTAAGTACAAGCCGGTTGTACAGATGCAGGTCTTTCTATGGCAGCTATTAGTAGGGCATACTGGCGCTCAGCAGAGCATCGGTCTATAACTAGTTTTATTCTCTACAGCAAGAATTAAACTACTTATGGATCAACGCTCTACTGGGCGCCAGTATACCAGTTTACTGCTAGTTGCCATAGAAAGACCCGCATACGTAGAACCGGCTTGCATTTACGGCGAGCTATTGACAGGGCAAGCATAGTTCATTGCTTTTGAAACTGTCTCAAGACGAAATACATGAACAAACGAGTTTACGGATAAGACTTGTAAGCTTCCTATTCCTTTGGGCCCACAATGCATGTAGCCGTGCCCAGTTGCCACAAGGTATACCCAACGGCCCAAGTTTGGGGGGTCGGGCCTCAGAAGCTTACGCGGAGACAGCTACGGAGAACGCTACGAATTGAGTTTGTTTACGGTTTGAGGAAAAAATGTCATAAACAAGCCCTGAATTGGCATTAATCGCTTAGTTACAAGACCAGCCTAGGGACAGGAATACAGAGGATAATCCATTCACATTTTCACAAAGGCAATCGTATGAGCAACCGTCATGGAAGTAGATCGTCAGACAAAGGAGAGAAAAATAATTCACACACAAAGAAAAGTAGATAACAAACAAGATTCATCATAAGACTCCCGAAGCCATAACTAGTCAGATGAAAACAAAGACTAGGCTAAGACCATTGAACTCCCTCGTATTAACTTAAAGCTGAGAGGAAGCAAACATTTACAGGCGGGAACCGTGGATGACCTTGTAGTCGACAACGAGCTCACGGCCACCGTCGTTGATGACGAGAGCGCGGACGGAGCCACGGCCATCAGCGAAAGCCTCGCTGATGCGGCCGAAGAGGGAGCCCTGGGTGATGACGGGCAGACCCTGCTTGACGTCACCGGTCTCGGTCATGGCAGTGAGGGTGGAGTCGTTGTTGATGTCGAGGATACGGTAGGTCTTGAAGACGGGACCGAGCATAGTCTGGACAACAACGGAGGGGGAGGGGTTAGAGACGAAGCTCGACTCCTCCTGGAGCTGGCGGGTGAACAGGTCGACACCGAGGTAGCGGTGCTGGCCGGTCTGGGAGGAGACCGAGATGCGGATCACCTGGCAGGGGCGGCCCTGAAGGATCAGGATGTCGCCGATGCGAATGAAGTGGCAGGGGATGGCGACGGTCTCGCCGGGGGTGCCGCGGTTGCGGGGCTCGATGATACGGACATTCTCACGGGGAGCAGGGGCTGGAGGGCCTTGGTGATTAATAACTTCCTCGTGGTCGTGGCGGTCGTGGAAAGGGTGCATCAAATGATCGGCCGCACGCTGAACGCCGCGGCGGAAGGAGTGGTACTGACCCTCGTCGTCGTAGTAACCCATCTTGCGAGTAGGGGCGGTGTCACGGACTGTAGTAGTCTTGGTAACCTTGGTCTCGGTAGGAGCGTAGCGCGAAGTCTGAGCGACGTCGACCTGTGGGCGAGTGAAAGATTCGCCGCGGTAGGAGCTGGTAGGCTGCTGGGGGTAAGCGCGGTCGTACGAGAAGTCGGCGACAGAAGCCTGAGGCTGGGACTTGTCTACGGGCTGCTGGTAGCGACGGTCGTACGAGACGTTGACGTCGTAAGTGGGAGAGGTCCGGCGACGGTAGTCTCTCTCAGTGATGTCGAGCTGGGACTCAACAACGGGCTGATCGTAAGCTTGGGGGGGTTGGTCGTAACGAGCAGAAGGCTGGTAGTTGTAGCTATAGAAGAAGGAAAAAGTCAGCCTCGGGGGGATGCTCCACAAAAGGTAACCAAGTTGTAAACATATAAACAATAACACGAGCTGGTCACCGCTCATTGGGGCCCCAAAAGTGGATCGGTATTTTTTTCGTGACACGTAATTTAGTCCGGGGCTAAATTCGTAACCACTCTAGTCCGGGAATGGACATCCGACGACAAATAGTGGCTCCACTGTGATTGCAGCTGAATTGCAGGCGAATCGCTGGAGCTGCGGGTGAGGCGATTCCGGGATCTGCGCTGGTTGCCCAAGCAGTCCCTGAGTCGTTCCCGGCTCAGAAATAGCAGCGCTCGCGCAATTGCAGAGTGATTTGAAGCTCACAAAATTGAGCAAGCTCAGAAATAGGAATTGTACATACCGGTCACGGCTCACGTCAACCTCGGCGGTGTAAGGCTGAGGATAAGCGGGCTGGTAGCTTGGCTGGGCTGGCTGGTAGGCTGGCGCAGGGGGAGCAGCAGTCGGAGCAGGGTAGTGATGTTCGGTGTGAACGTCAACTTCTTCCTTTCCAAAGACACGGGGGTCTGGAAGAGGGGCCTGAGTATCTTCCCGTTCGACGTGCGAAGTGCGATCGAGTTGAACTTCTCCCTCTACTCGCGTCTGAGTAGTTTCAGAGACAGCGTCACTCCGGTACGACGACGGGAAGACACTGAAGGGGATGGGGACGCGGGCGTCAAAGTCCAGATTGGCGGACTTTAGAGCGTCTCTTCTCGAATGCCTTTCGAACTGTTAAAAACAACTCGAAAGACGAGACAAGAAAAGACTTGACGGGGGGGAAGTCTTTCTCGGAGAGAGGATTAGAGAAAGAAGAACTGACGGTGGTCAGATCTATAGTTCTCAAGAAGATAAGATTGGAAGAATGGAGGGGCAAGAATGCTGGGGGGAATGGAAAGAGGAGGAGAAGAGGAGAGGAAGGATGTCTGCGCTGACGGTTTATTTATGATGCGCAGCTGGTCCCCGGTCCATGTTTGTTTACACGCTTACCCCGATCGGGCGATCATCGACCCGAGGTTATTTCCTTCTTTCTCCGTCCTAATCTAGGGGGCTCCCTTTCGGTACTACAATTCTGGTTTCCTCAGTCTAGAGTCTGGAGAAAGAATGTGGTGTGTCTGTCGCTAGGAATGTGGAACTGGCCACATGGATCTATACGGCCAGTTTGCAGGGAACATAATACTATTCGTATGAATCTCCTCCATCTCCGTACTGTATGTATTACCGACTCATCACATGGGGCTGGCCAGCCCCCGTTCACCGCTCCGTCGCCATAGCAACTGCGGGTCTCATCGGAGATCGTCAAACCGTGGGACGCGATCGTGAACCAGCCACCAGTTCAGCGGCATTATACCTGGCATCATGGCACCAATTGACCTGAGTCCTACGGAGTGCGATTGACGGAGTATAGAGTATAACCTGCAATGGTACAAGTCTGTACCAGCCTCCTCAACACGCCAGCCTCACCAGCCAGCCCAATCGCATCCATCTGCGTGCTCCAACACCCTGCAGCGCTCTAGACCGCGTTGTTTGCCTTGGCGCGAGCCCTTACACTCCCCATACCGTAATCTCTCTCCGCTGCCCGGCACACCCGCCGTCTCTGCCGTACGCGACTAGTAACCCTCCGCGGCCCACAAGAGCCCAACCCCCCCTGTTGCTGAGGTGAATTGTCTCTTCCTCCCTGTCCGCGGCTGCGAGGCGCTGATCGCTCGGTGCGATGGGCCCAATTCGGTGGCTTTGTTGTGCCTCCGTAAACGTACTTTTACCCCGTACATGTAATACCGAGGTTGGGGCACGGCTAGACTGGGGCTGGCCGCTCCACTTGTGCTTGTGAACGCAGGTTTTGGGACGCGATGGTGATCTGTTTGTGGCGTTGCTGCATGGAGCGATTGGATGAGGGGGTTTACTTGGTACGCGTACGGGGGAAATCACAGACAGGGCGGATTAGGGCGATTGAGGATGCGCATAATCACGTTCATTAAGGTTTTGGATTTTAAGTCGTGCTCAGGCATTCAGGCATGGTTCTCCGTACTCAAATCGATCTCGATGGAGAGCAAGGCTACGATAAGGCGGTGGGCTAGATAAGATCTCACTGGGCTATCGCTAAATCCCCAAGTCGGACTACACCCCCTTGCAAGTGTCAATTGGTGGCATATCTATTGGGAAGGCCATATTAATGTTTTCTCACTTCAATTTCATATTTCCGACCGATACGGAGTTGTGCGATGTGAGATAGACACGAGAACCGAGGAAGTACATAACAACTCGACCAAAGGTCTAAATCAGATCCACGGGGATGTACTTCGACCAGTCACCCTTAACTTTCATAAAGTCCAATGGCTCCATATGCTCAACCGAACCCCCATAAGGCCGACTCACAGAGTACCCAAGGAACCGCTGCACAGACGGAGGGTACTTCTCCACGATCTCCCATGGCACCGCGAGATATTGATTCTCCTCCTGGCGACGGAATCCAGCCGTAGCGATCGCGCTCAAGAGGACACTGCTTTCGCCAGTGTTATTTGCCGCTCGACCAAAGTATGTAGACCCCAACCTGAGCCTCGCGTTTAGCTGGGTGCGAAATGTGGTGGCATTCAGTCCCTGTCGGAGAGGCGAGGTCATTGCACTGCATTTGATTTTCATCTGATCTCATCCAATCGAGATTCTTATCGAGGCGCATGTCGGGATCCATCAATGTGTTGTCTGCAAGTTCGAAAGGCAACTCTGTGGTATCTCCTAAGACTGGCATTGAATTTGGCCGAGGACTTTTTGAATAACAGTAGGAGCCCGGCCACCCGATCTGTTTCTCGTTATTCTTGACACCATTTAGCCCTTGTGTTTAGAAAGAGCTGTAAAGTTAGTTAGGATGATGCCGTAGCCTCCATAATCGACCCCACGTAGACGAAGTGTAGTAGTTTGTGTAGTTTGAATGGTTATTGATTGCATGCTATGGAAGAATGAAGAGACTCTTGGCCATATTGTTCATCCAATACGGCAAGCTAAGTCAAAATGCGGAGAGATACCTGATCCCATATAAAAGAGCGAATAGGATTCATCAACGTTGCCGGCTTGGGGTGCTTATTTTGCACACTTCTCATTCTGTGAAGCGGACTCGTCAGGAAATAGTAGCTTTCGATGAAGACTGAACACAACTTACGCAGCAAAAGTACTCCCCGGCACTTGGGTTGCATTTGAAGGGCAAACAGTGAAAGATAATCAGGGTTTCTGGATGTAATTAGACAGGATGGTGAAAATTTTTAACTCACTCGCCGGAGCAAGAATCGGACTGTTTGATGCTGTGGCATGTCTAGACAAACTGTCAGTAAGTTCCATTGTGCATGTAGTAAGACCTAGTCAATGACTGACAAAGGTATCAGATGCTGGCGAAGCAATGGCCAAAACGCCAAAGACAGGAAGAAGATAGAGGAACTTCATGGTTGATATGATATAATTTGAAGCCGCTTGTGTCTTAACTATTATGAGAGCCAATTTATGTGATAGTAGAAGACTTTGTCTGGTT
This sequence comes from Tympanopsis confertula, assembly GCA_026745395.1. Classification (NCBI taxonomy): domain Eukaryota; kingdom Fungi; phylum Ascomycota; class Sordariomycetes; order Coronophorales; family Scortechiniaceae; genus Tympanopsis; species Tympanopsis confertula. The sequence continues at coordinate 17,527 of JAOYNU010109662.1, read as the reverse complement.
GTGGTTCGAGGTATTTATGGTTCAGTTTGAAAGTACTGCATACTCAGTCCCGATTACAAAGGATTACGCCCCCGCTACAAGAATGAACATGCCCTATTAGGCTTGGTTTTCGTGGGGGATCAACATGTAGGGCCACCCCCGGAAAGCCTTAATATTCAAATACTCACTTTAAAGCTTCTGGACGGTGTGATTGCGATCTCTTGGCAAGGGGCCGAGTAACGATCGCCATAATCCCTATTATACCCTATCAGGCCATCTGATGCGAGTACCGATTAATTCATACTATTATGGCGATCTACCACTGAGAATCTAGGACAAGGGAAAGTTTTAGCCTGCGAAATTGAATACTCGACTGTATACAAATATGAATGACACCATTCAGATCACGAGAATATCTTTGGGCTCTCCAAAACAGCCGAACGCAAATTGAATCGAAGCAACAAAACCATACCACACTATACTATATAGACTTGGGATAAAAGATCTCCGTAGCCAGTAACGCTATGAGTAATAATATTCAAGAATAAGATAGTAGAAAGAGTGTATGAAAATAGGATATGGCCTCTATGGGCTTACATGACACTATTCGGCGCTCTCTGCTATCCTCCAGAAAATAGTAGGCTCTAGGTAGTGATTTGGGATATGGAGCGCTGGCTCCCCACTACACTAGGGGGGCTTTGATTCAAATGACTTGACCCAGGTGACTTCGGGAATACAACCAGGACTAGCAGCAACCGGCTCGCATGACTCGTGGCGATAGAGATTTACCTATTCCGATTCGCTCAAGGCGGCTCGCTGCTCAACCTTTCTGACGTGTACTTATCAATACGCAAAGGTCCCAGGTACATATGCGTAGCCATTTGTACCTTTGCCTCATGTCGGGAAGACCAAAGCGTTGTTTGCCAGGGTGAGGCTGATAATGTACTTGTTTTGCAGACTGCTTGATGCCTCGGTGCTGTTTCCTTTTCTTTCTGTTTCTTTTCTTTCCTTTTCTTTTCTTTCCTTTCCTTTCCTTTTCTTTTCTTTTCTTTTCTTTTCTTTTCTTTTCTTTTCTTTTCTTTTCTTTTCTTTCCTTTTCTAGTTCCCGATCCTCTCCCGATCCTCTCCAGCCCTTGCCCCCTCTCTAAACTTTCAGCTCGTAAAGAGATTTCTTTTCATCCGAATTAGCTGTACGTGACAGAAACTATAATAGCAGGTAGTAATTATACTGCCAGATCGGGAAGCCTCACTGCCAATATTTACTACTTCAGTCCCGAGGATTTGGAAATAGTTTGAAAGCCATTAGAAAGAACTTCACCCATTAAGTACTTATGTCTGGTTCTCAATTCCTCCTATTTCCTATCTGTTTATCCTCAAAAGTTTCCCTATTGTAAACTTTACTATCCTCAAATCATTCAATACTTAGACATAACCCAAAAAAGCAGCGTAGAGCTACATTCTAAATTAAAAAAAAAGTTATCTTTACGATAGTATGGTATTAAGAAGTTTGGAGATTATATCGCGACCCTAGAATAGGCCCTGAAATCTAATAATTGAGTTGTTATCGGCGAGCTGCGAGCACTAAAATGGAAAAAGGTCGCTGATAACTGCCAGCACTTTTCCGGTATGTATGTAGGAGGGGGAAACCTCGATGGGTTGCATAAACAAATGAAGGAAGACGCTATAGACAACACCGTCCGGGGGTGGGAGGGAAATATCATCCTCGGAACCAGTAGCCCCCTCTAAAAAAAGAAAACGAGTGAGAGCAGACTTGGTCAATAGTTGACGAAGTCGTAAATAGACAAGAGGACGCATATCGCGCATTAGATATTAGATCCACCTCATATCCATCTTTGCGGGTAGTAGGAAATTGTATATGCTTGCTCGGGTGAACACAGTGGTGAGAAAGGAATAAGATAGACAAGAAGTTGGGTAAGGGACATTAAACGTGTAGAGTCAAAGATTCATCTTTGTGCATCATGTCAAACGAACAGAAGATCGTCAAGCGTGAGCTGAGCGGCTCTTAGGAGCGCAGCCCGAACGCTTTCCGAAGCATGGGGAAGCGCTTTTTGCGACCGGAGCCGGCGATAACAACGTCTCTGGCAGGTCCGGGGTCACTAATGTCTCTCGAGTAGATGGAAGCTTCATCGGAATTGAGCGAATCATGTCGATTGACTGGTGGTCTGGTCTGCGTAGCTTTGGGTGACTCCGGATCGTTGGGAGCAGCATCACCCGTGCCGTTCACCGTGATGTTGCCATTGCGTTCTGCATATTCGGCAGGGGCCTGTTCCTTGTGCGTCTGCGCTTGTGGCGAAGCGCTTTGCGTGTTCTCGGGAAGAGGCTCGGGTGTTTCAACCCTACCCTGACGGATTGGCCACGGGTCACCGACGATAGTGTGTCGCTTGGAGAGCTTTCGCCCTTGTTTTGGTGATGATGGTGGCTCTGACTGTGTAGCGAGGTGGGCGTAGGGGTTCTCTGGGATGCCTTGGCTGCGAACCTGTTCACGCTCGAGGCGTGATCGCTCAAGTGGGGTATCTATGCGGGAGGGACTCTCAACGTCTGCTTTGCGGATACGATTCTCGGCATTCTTGTTCTTCTTGAGGCCGATGCGGCTGAGAAAGCCCGACTTGCGCCCTTCGGGAGGCCGCATGACGAATTCTTCCAAGTCTCTTTGCGTCACCCCACGCTGGCGAGCTACGGCAGCCATGCCAGACATGTTGGGACCAGCAGGTTTCTCTTGAACAGGAGCACGCGCTGGCTCTTTTCGAGGAGAGACCACCGCAGCCGCTTGCCGGTTGCGAGTCTGACGGCGCTCTTCCTCGGAGCTGTCTTCGAGGTCGGTCGAGTCTCCATCATGAGCGTCACGACGTCGGGGGATACCGCGGACAGGCCGGAAGTTTTCGTCATTACCAGCTTCCTCATCGCTAGAATCAGCAAAGCGGCTACTGAAAATTTGACCATGAGCGTCCTCTTCTCCATCGGAATGAATGAACCTTGATTCCCCTGCAGACTTCACCGGTGATCGACCAGAGCGTGTCCGTGCTGCTTTCTTGTTCGTAGAGAAGAAAGAGTATCGGTCGGACTGGGTACCTGGAGCAGCTGGTCCTCGAAGGGTCTTGCGCAGTGTCCCGGAGCCGGCTCCAGATCCTGCTGACATGGGGCGATAGTCATCAGCAGGCTCAGGTCTCTCGCGCAAGTGCACAGCGCTTTGCGAAGCCGATGAGCGCATAGTGCGCCGCATTGAATGTGTACCGCTTCGAGAAGGGCGTCCAGTACGCTCACGTTTGAAGCTGCTGGAAGAATCGCTACCATTGGAGGTTTGCCTGCGGAGTGAGCTTGGGAATGGCTCGATGGGAGATTTTGGAGAAGCCACGGCCCCAAGAGATACTGGTCGTGGTTTGCCTTGGCCAGCAGCTAACTTTGAGGTATCTCTGGGCTGACGGAGATTTTGCAAACTAGAATCGGCGTTGCCGCTAACGGCTATAGATGCTCTTTGCTCAGGGTTGGCTGTCTGAATGTTACCATTCTGCGTCCCCCGAGCCTTTGATTTGGCTGGAAGTGGTGGTTGCGGATCACTTTGAGCAACCTGATCGGATGGGAAAGAAATAGGCTCATCCAGGTGACGATTGACAAACTCTTGAGTAGGAGTCGATGCGCGAGCGTCGTCTCCGGGCAGTTCAGCAATCTCTTCACCAGCTTTCTCGGCTGGCCTTGGAGTCACATCACGGGCTTCTTTCTCAGTCCCCGATGGCGTGACTGATCGGGGGATAGGACGACCGTCAACAATCGCATTGATCGAACCAAAACCATCACCATCGAAGTCTTCAGGAGCATCAGTGTAGATACTTTCAGCTTCGCCTTCGGTATCCATGTCATCAAAGCTAGCACGGCCCGCTGGTGGCGGTGTCGAAGACTCTACTCTTGACGTGGAATTGCGGTTCGAGTTTGAAGGAGGGAATCCACCTGGAATTTGATACTGATCCATACTTGATCGATTGACCGGCTGGAACTCAGCAGATTTTCTCTCGCTGCCAATAGGCGGGGTCGCGGGCTCAACAGCAATGGCAGGCGTTGTTAATTTGTCGCTCTGGCCGGCAGTCGGGCTTTGAGAAGGAGCTGGTTCCGCCTCAGATGAAGGAGTATGTTGGGCCACGGGAGATGGCTCTTCCACAGGGTTCGCATCATCAGTCACCAGAGCCTCCTGTGAGCTCTCTTTCAATTGAGGAAGAGCATTGCCAATAGCATGGTCCCCAGAGAAAGACACAGGCGGCGCACTGGTCTCGTCGTCAGACGAGCTGCTGGACTCGTTATCGCTGAAGTCAGGGATAGGTGCTGGTCCACCGTCACGGGCACCCCGGACACTGCCAAAAGACGGAAGGGCCGGACGCGGCTTCAGGACCTCATCGAAATCATCGTCTCCGGTGCCAAGGTCCGAGGACTGCTTCTTCTTTCCTCCGATGCCCAACCAGCTCATGCGAGACTTGGCTTTGCCTGGAGGAGGGGATCCCGGAATATAGTCCTCGGGGGAGGTTGGAGGGCTAGCGGCCACACCAACAATCTCAGCCTCGTCGTCGAAACTTACTTTAACATGCTTTTTCTTGCTACCGACACGCGAGCCCTCATCAGACGCGACAGATGTACCATCAGATATCTCACTGGGAGCCTGTGCGTGGGAAGTGGAAATTGCCACCTTCCTTTCTGGTGAGAGGGAGCTGCCACGAGCGGTCTTCAAAGCCGACTTGGCTGGGGAGACTGATCTCGCTGGAGGTTGATGAATTTGATCACCAGCCCCGGTGGGAGACAACAGCTGCTGAGAGAATCGAGCAGACCGAGCAGGACTACTGGCCTCGCGTGATTGTTTAGACTCTTTAGCCGCCAATGGCGATGATCGAGGAGTAGGCACTGCTTCTACGTGGTCGATGGTCGGCGACACGCTGGACAGTCTGGATGCGGCAGCCTGGGATGGAGAGTTGGTTTCAGGCAGGGATTCTTGTTCAGGCTCGCTTTCTGGGATTTCAGGAGTTCTCGGGAGAGCTGGAGGCTCTGGCTTGGGTTCTGGCTTAGGTGCAGGAGCCGCTTCTTTTGATGGGCTTGTAACAAGCGGCTCGAGTTCTACTCGGTCAGCCCTTGCAGCAGAGGGGCCCGGGCGAGGTGCGCTCTTTTGCGCATTAGTTGCCTGAGATGCAGCATAAAGAGCCGAGCCTGCTGCGGCCCCGGCTTGCTTTGACGCGTTGCTTCCTTCCGCATTAGTTGGTGCAGCCGCTCGTGGCCTCGTGCCAGTTGATTTTTCTGGACTCTTTGGCTGACTCCCTGGTTCCTTTGCAAGCGCAGCCTCACGGAGCGCAACCGCCTTGGGATTCGCTGACCACCCATCCGATGGGCTTGGAGATATTGTCCGAGACCCTCTAGGATATGAGAAGTTGACCGACCCTCGGCTTGTTGGGCGTTCTTGCTCTGGCACGGTAGTTAAGCTATTGAGGCGAGTATGCGAGGCAGGTGAACCGGCGGCTCTTCGATCCGTGTTGACACCGCGTATAGGAGATCGCGGCGGTGAGGTCGGACCGGGAGATGCTCCTCGCGACGGTTCCAAATTGGCTGGGTGACGGGTGCGAGACGCGTACTGTGCTGGCACACCCGGTATTGGCGGCACATTAGTCGGTGTGTGATGTATGGGGCCAGAACTGGTGGATGGACGACTGGGCGATTGGTCTCGGAATGTTCGTGAGCTCATCGACCCTGAGCTTCCTTTGCGACGGAGGGGGGCGCTGGCACTGGCAGATCGACCGCTAGGCGAGCGACCCATCAACGGATTGTGCGGCGGCTGTGTCGACTGCGTCCGCTGGACCATGCGCTTTGTCTGGACATTCTCCACGTTCGTTGGCGTTGGCGATCGATTTCGCAAGGCCGCCGCCGCAGCCGCCGCGGAGAGACTGTTTGTGGACGTCTGAGATTTGAGAAAGGCATGGCTGGCGGCGGATTGCGCCGATTGTGACGCCGGCGTGGCAGGTGGTTGCTAGAAAGGCGAAGACGGATTATTAGCATCAATTTAAGCAAATTTCTTTCCGACGTCGTAGAAACCAGACGAATTCATCGCGTTTCAGGGGGGCGGATACGTACTGAGTGCTGCGAAACACTCCTCTTCCTGCGGAACATGTTGGCTGCTGGAGCTCCTCGAGCTCAGAGAAAGTACGTTCGGATAGCCGGACACTGCTGGGAGCAGCGCCGGGGTCCGGGAAAAACGGAAGAGTCGGAAAGGATAGAGGGAGAGATGAAAAAGGCCAAAAAGAGCGAATTGTGAAGCCTGAAGATGCGCGGAGAAGAGAACGACCGAAGGAGGGACAATGGGGAAAGCGATCGGGGCGATCGCAGGGAATGCGCAGTGGGGATGGGAGTTAGCAGGGGCGTGTGGCTAGTGCCGTCTTTCTTCACTCTTGGAGCTGCGTCATGGACTTCCAAGGAACGGCTCAGGCACTTTTTTTGAGCTTTTGCCCCAATATGAAACAGGCTGATATTTCCCCCGATATGCCCCGTTATAACCACGCTGCCCAGGCGCTAATGATTCTGCTTGATCCTGCGATCCGCCCTTGAGCCTGTACAGCGCATACTCACCTGGTAGGACTCCCTCGATCTACAAGTACAGCTTCTCGGACAACCATGGAAATAGCCGGCTAATGCACAAATGGAAAGATCAGACCGAAACGCCGAAAGTCGGGCGGCGCCAGAGCCCTCAAAACCAATAGTATAAATAGCGCCTCATTATTCCGTGGATCGACGCCCAGTTGGGAAAGAACCCTCAAGGCTTCAAACAATGACCCTAGATACTTTGCCCCTACCAGAGGGCGTCACTAGCCGCCTCGTCCCTACACCCGATCTAACCTTCCACATTCTCGAAGCTGGTGCAACTCCTGCACGAGATCGCCCCTTAGTCGTGCTCCTCCACGGGTTCCCTGAAATCGCATACTCGTGGCGCCGCGTACTGCCCCAGCTAGCCGCCGCAGGTTTCCACGCCATCGCTCCAGACCAGCGTGGGTTCGGCCGCACGACTGGCTGGGACACAAGGGCTTTCGAGGAGGTTGATTTGTCGAGTTTCTCGCTGACGACCCTCGCGCGCGATGTTGTCGTGCTCGTGCACGCTCTAGGGTACCGCTCTGTGAGCTGTGTTGCTGGCCATGATGCCGGTGCGGTCACTGCGTCAACTTGTGCTCTAACTAGACCGGACTTCTTCCGCAGTGTGGTACTGATGAGCCACCCGTTCAATGGAAGCCCCGCGCTGCCCTTTAATACCGCCAACAAGGGTGGTGAAGAGCAGGCTGCGGCTGCGGCTCGGGGTGGTGGCGGCGGGGCCGAGGGATCCGCTGCAGCGTCCGGGATCCATGAAGCGCTGGCGCAGCAGGGGCGGAAGCACTATAAGTGGTATTACTCGACCTCTCCTGCAGCGTCTGATATGTGTTCCGGCTCGCAGGAGGATCTGCATCACTTCCTGCGAGGTTACTTCCACTTGAAGAGCGGATCGTGGCCTGGAAACCAACCTCGGCCATTGAAAGGCTGGACAGCGGACCAGGTTGTACAAATGCCATACTACTACATCATGCCTCTAGAAGATACAATGCCTCAAGCAGTCGCAAAGCATATGGCAGGTGAACCATCTCAAGGAAAAACCTCACACTCCTGGCTCCCAGATGACGAACTCGCAGTCTACGCTGGCGAATACCATCGAACGGGCTTCCAAGGTGGTCTCAACTGGTACCGTGTTCGCACTGCAGCAGGTGGACGCTATACGAAAGACTTTGACCTCTTTGCTGGTAAGAAGATTGAGCCCCCATCTGCGTTCCTAGGAGGTAAGTTGGATTGGGGAACTTATCAGGAGCCTGGTGCGCTGGAGAAGATGACCAGCGGGGCTGTTTGCGAGCATTTCCGGAAGCTTCAACTTCTCGATGGAGTGGGCCATTGGATTCCACAAGAGGCGCCTGATGTGGTTGCCCAGACCATTGTCGAGCTTGCCAATAGCTTGAACAGTAACGCGTAATTGAAATTGAAGGTTTGAACATAAATGAGAAACATGAACATCATGGTATATCTGAACAATCTAAATAAATGCCATCTCTATCGAAACCGATCTCTATACATCTCATCTCTCCAATCCAATTACGTAGCTTTATACGGGGTATCAAATTCCTGCCAGAGTCAGCATCCAACCTCAACTTCAACCAAATCTCAAAACCACCTACAGCAGCACCCCTCGGCTCAATAAAAAGCGCCTTAGCCTCAACCAGCAACACAGTCTCCTCCCCAGAACCAGCAAGACTCTCAATCCTCCCCTCAACCCAAGCCTTCCTCCCCTCAAGCCTAACCGTCCTCGCTCTAAAAACAACATAACTATTCGCCATCGCAGGCGCCCTATAATCGATATTCAAATTCGCCGTAACCCCAACCTTATTCGGCAGATCGGGGAAACAGCATCGAGCAAGTCCCTCGTCTACTAGCGTTGCGAGAATCCCGCCGTGCACTATCCCGGGATGTCCGCAGATGCCACTGCCCATGTACGCGAACATGACTATGCTTCGTTCTGAGGCGTTGCGGAAGAGGAATGGTGACATGAGGAGTTTCTTGGGGCCGGATAATGCGCCGGTTATTAGGTTCGAGTGTTTTTGGTGGTCTGGGATGTCTAGGTGGAGGTCTATTTCTGTGATGTTGGGATCGGAGCGAAGGGTTTCTGTGACGGGGTGGGTGCGGATGTAGTTGAGGATTGTGGTTTCTGTGCTGGTGGGTTTTTGGTTGGTGTCGAGATCGAGCGAGAGCTCGACTGCGTGGTCGCCCATTGTTGCTTTGGTGGTTGCGATTGAGAGGGTGGTGGGACTGGGCGGGGAAATTGTTGAGGCACTTCTAGTCTTGGAAAGTGGAGGTTGAAGGTATAAGATATTTGCTTATCTATGTCAGCGTTGAGCTTGGGCAGTCATTATGTAGAGGTCCAGCAGTGGGCCGAATGATGTTACCCCGAGCGGCAATTCTCGGTAAAGACTGGGGCTCCACTGAGCCGAGTTTATTATGCGGTGCCACTTGATCTGCGAGTGATACTCGATAGCAATATCTCTATGCACAAGCTGATCTTCTGTTGACACTTACTTAGCCGCTGTTAGCTACGAGCGCTTCTACTGATCATACTCCGTACAGACACGAGAATAACCTTGGAATATCGGGGGCTGGAAAAGGCTGGATGAAGCAGACCATCAACATCAGTGGATATACTGAAAGCAAGTCTTGAATCGGCACAAGTTGTTATAAAGATTGAATTGACGAGGCTATATTCCAAGCGCCTCTTCCTAAACGCCAAGTAACCAGTTGAGTGCAGTCATCGAGCTCAATAATTTTGACATGGCACATATTAATCGACAAGGAGGGGTATGTTTTCAAAACGACGCACGCAAATGCAGCAGGAAATCGAAACAAATGTCTTATCTACAGAAGACTGCCAAACGCAGCTGCCACCACAAGCGGTATCAAGCCTAGCGCTGTGTATTGCGGTGGCTTGAGCGTTCCTGCGCTGTTTATACCGGCTGTTGTGTACATGTACTGGAAGCTGATGTCGGAGGAGTTGAAGCAGTTGTCGCGGGTGACAGGCTGGAGGTCTGGATCGTGGATGTCGGCGAATTCGATATCGACGCACTGTTATCAGTTAGTGGAGGCTCTAGAAAGCGAGATCTCGAGAGCTTGGTAACATACATCGAACAATCCAGCGCCGTGCTTTGCGACTTCAACCAGTTGGATAGTCGCTTTGTCGCCAACCAAGACATTGACGTCTGATGGCAGCGGCACTTGAGGAAGACAGACAGTTCCGGGGTATGGGTTGTTGGATGGGCCGGTGATCTGGAAAGGCGGCACGCTGACATGGCTCATATTCTCAGGGATTTCGCCGAGGCCGAAGTTGACGTAGATCAGAGCGGTTTCGTGGCCGGGGAACCAACCGGGCTGGAAGGCGAGAGTGCCGCCGAGAACAGGCCATTTCGTGCGGTTGTTTGACTTTGGCATACCTCCGCCTAGAAATACTGTTAGCTAGCTGTGATTTTGTAGTATCAGGTTCAGAGCATGCTTACAAGGGTAGATCCACTGCATGCCATATGGGTAGCTTAATGAGCCATTCTCATATGCAACACCCAGACCACCGCTCCCTGAAATCGATCCATTGGTGTGAAGGTTGTTTCCTCGATAACCGGGGTATGTGATCACCGAGTGTGCATTTGCGAGACCGACGAATAGAAGGGCAACCAAAGCGGCGCTTCGAAATGATAATTGCTGCAACATGTTGCCGATTATATTATAGCAGTTGGACTTGAAACACTATAGCGACAGTCACTTGGAGTCGTATGTAAAGTCGAGGTTGTTAACCCGACAGCTCGACACCCTGGGCGACAGAAGGGCACGGGGAGAAGAAGATCGAAAGCTCCCAGAAAGGGATTTGAGGGCCGATCGGCCTCTTTTTGAGGGGTCTGGCGCGCAGTCATGGGCGGCGACGAGTGAAAAGGCAGGAATGAGATGTGACAGCGACTGCATGCTGAGCAACATCGTAAGTGGTGCAGAAGGGACCAGTGGAGTCGAGATGTTGGGGATCATCACAGCCCGTCTGCACGCTCAATCACTCGAACGGCAAATCTCGCCCGCTTATTGGTTGTTCCACGCCTGCTCCAAGCGCCGAGCTCGCACGCTAGAGACTTTCTGCGGAATTGTGGAGGGATCATGCCAGGTTCCTGCGGGCGCTTAGAGGAGGGGTGTGATTGCCGTTGAACGTGCAGTCGGTGATGGACTGCAACTTTGTGTCTCTGCATATCATCGCATTGTGCGTGGGGCTATTGTAGAGAAAGCTTATGTGTATGCGCCTGGCCATGAATGGAAAATATGCTTGGCCATTAGAATAGAAAGCTTGAGCTGGTTCGAGGGCTAATTTGAATTTGCGGTCCGGTCGGTCTGCAGACGCCAGACCAATCCCTGCAGCTGCGGATTCACTACGGAGGACTCCGTACCTGTTGCCCTAATTCCACCCCATACGAATAAACTAATGGCCATCCAACATCTCAAGTTTTTTTGGAAATTTTTTTTCTTTTCAAGTTCAATATATGTACGTGCAACACTGGAGAGGTTGCAACGCGTTGTCCCTTCATCAGATGGGGCGATATCTCATGCCACCGAGCATGAAGTTGCGCCAGTGTACACGGGCATGCCGAGGCTCCAGCCGTTTAGTATACTATCATTTATAGCCCAAAAAAGAATCGAAGCGATCATTCAGAAGGTCCGGCCAACGCCTAGAGACCCGGCAGAAATTAATTCCGCCAAGTCTCCGTAAGCACTAGTAAAGGCTCAGATCTGAGATCGCGGATCTCATACGTAGAAGTTTCTTGCAACTCCCATCATGATCATCTCCTGGATTGACGTAGAGAAGCGCCGCCATACACTTCCTCGCCTCATTAAATCCATCATAGACCCAGAAGACCCATCGATCGGTGTACGACAGACATTAGAGCTAGTCGACCTCCTCATCCTATCTAACCATGTCAACGAGGCCCACGAGATCCTACGCGATGTACACAACCTCGCCGAAAATACCGAAAAGGATCCAGTCCCGATATCTCTATCTCAAAATATCTTCTTCTACACACACAGAGACACACTCCAACTACCTTCTTCAGACTTTAAACTAGACTACTCGCCAAGTTCTTTGGCTCACGAGCAGTGGGGCAAATACCGTGAATGTACCCGAACAGGGTGGATGCTAGATCGCCACGGCCTAGCTGAGCCTGAGAATGCTTCGATCTGGCATGAATCCGATGATCCAGTTCTGCTCGCCATGTGTGCCCGCCTCTTAGCGAAGACATTAGAGCCAGGGACGTATCCTACCGAGTCAAAGGCTGAAGAATCCCTGGAAGCTGCCCTGAAGCTTTATGCGATCCCAGAGCCTGATATGACGGAATGGCTTGAGCGAGAACATCCCCGTCCACTTAGACACGCTTATCTACTCTATCGTCGTCTACCTATTGAGCTTGCGATTCGACTAGGAAAGCATCAGACTACAGCGAAGATATTGAGCCAGGGGCTTCAGAATGATGGGTTCATGGATGGAGGCGAATTGTGGGACTATCTCAATGTACCTGGTATATACGATGTTCTGCCTCTACTATCAGAGATTGGAAATCCATTTTTCATCGAAAAGACAAGTGCTCAGATCATGGTGAAGGAAATAAAAGGTGCGCTTCAGCTTCGAGCTCGAGAAGGGAGGCAGTGGGCTTTGGCGGAGTCAAAGGCTAGCTGGAGGGAGCTACTTGATCGGCTTGCGGATGGAGCTTGGAAGACCCATGAGGAAGAATATCGAGGACAAGGTTTGAATTCCGCAAAGGAAGTGTTGTACGATCCAGCGACAGAGGAGGATATCGAGGCTGTCGAGGCTAAGGTTGGCAAACTGCCTTCTGATTTCAAAGATATGCTGCGCTTGGCTAATGGGTGAGTTTCATTATATTAAAAAATGACGGGACGTTGCTGACAGTGCTTAGGTTCAAGGGGGGCTGGCATCTATTTGGTGGTGGGATATCCGGAATCAAAGATATTCAAATTTGGCATGAGTCTCCAGAGGAATGTGGATTCGATTTTGATGACATGCCTGGAGACCTGGAGCCAACCGACCAAGCTTACCATATGATCAAGCTCGAGCCAGGGACTGATTGTGATTCATTTGCACATTATATCATTCCGCCCGCTTACTGGAGCTATCTCAATAATGGGAAAGTCCAAGAAGGGGAATATCGATATTTCCATTGGGCATACTGGCGGGTGGAGTCCCAGTCTTGGAATTCGATACGGGACTATGTCGCTTCGTGTGTGGAAGAGGTGGAAAATGAGCCAGAGCAAGAGAATTGAAGATAATAGGACAACGCTTGGATAGAGTTGCCTATTGTAGCTTTAGGATGTTCTTGGATATAACCTTGGAAACCTTGTTCCCACGAATCTTTATTATACTAATTATAATAACGAGAAAACTTCCTTTACTATGCTAATAATACCTTACACCTAAGTGTAAATTCCAAAGAAGAGACAAAAACGACATCACCAACTTGCCATGCAAGCTAACGGAGATCTCCGCCTCATTGCCTATGTCCAATGCTCCGGGCTCCATATTCCCCTCCCTCACCATGTCTGCATCTATGACTCATCATCATATTTCCATCATAATGTCTTTCTTTCTACAAAAGCTTAACGCCCTAGCGTCACGACAAGCCATGACGCCGTTAAGCCCGATCCCGGAACGGCAAAACTAACCCGATCAAGAAATCAGCATCAAAATCCACAGATTCACACATGGCCATGCCCAAAGACTACAATTATCTCCGATCTACCATCCAACTCGACTAAACCTATTTAATTCTCATAATCATATTATATATACACCTATACGGCAACCAACAACGCTTATAGCACACAGCCCGCCATGCCACATTCTTCCCGCCCAAAACGCCCCTCCCACCAAAAGCGACAGCAGGTGGCAGGCGATGACGGCTGGACACATGTTACGAATACTCGTAATTCAAGACGAGTGGATCGTTCTATTACGAATAAACGCCGGGGTTCGGCGGATATAAGTGCCCAGCTGGGGACAGAACTTGAGCCTGTCCTACGTCCTGCCGAGGCGCCTGCGAAGCTGACGCTGTCTGATCTGGAAGCGCAGTTTAGCCAATATATGGAGAATTGGATTGAGTCGGATTCTTGGAAGATGCTAAGAGAGGATTTGAATGCTCATGTCATTGGGGCAAGGGGTGAGGGTATAGACAACGATGCCCAGATTGGACCTGGGAGAATCGTCTGTATTGGTCTTGGGAGTCTTTCTGGCTTTATGCGAGAGGGTTGGGTTGATCGTCGTGATGTATCGATGTATCAGCTCGCTGCATTGCAATCTATCAAGCAGCATATTTCTGGTAGGTTTTTTTAACTGGGCTATTAATTGCCAATTCCTTTGACAGATGAGCTGGTCACTAATACTTTATTCAAAGGATGTACACCTTTACCGGTTTATGCGCAGGATCCGGTTTTTAATATCCTCGATCGAGGCCTTCTCGAGTCTTTGGGGATAACGGTCGTGGACCACCCACAGGTGTTCGGGCTTATAACCCGGGACACTCTACTCTTCTGTCCCGGAGCGGAGAAGAAGCACTTGGAGCTCATTCTCCCTTCCAACCCGCGAGTTCTATTTGGAGGACCACTCGAGGGCACCGATTCAAATTTCATCCAGTCGTTCGTTGACAGCAGGGAGTCCCGATCACTGAGGGAATTTCCTCGAAATGAACATGCGTTTTGGAAAACACGGCTCTACTTCCGCGTCGACGATGATAACTGAGAAGGGATTTGAGTGCTTCATTTGGAGGAAATTACGAGATCTACGTTCCGGAAATATTATGGCATGTAAGCACTGGATATCAGATTAGACCTTATGTACATCAACTAGACCGCTGAGAAAACTAAAAACAAGGCACGAGTTTGAAGGCCTCATGTCAATATCCAATGCATATTATCCCCCACGCGATCCCAAAGCATAAAGAAAGCCGCCGTCGTAACAGAAAATCCAAGATAATGTGCGTGGTGAAAATGGATCAAGTAACGCTTGTTTTTGTTCCCTTCGGTCTCAATGCTCTTATATACTCTCTGCTGACATTGTATGCCATGGATGAGATCGTATATGAAAATTGAGGTAAACCGAGGGAACCAGTATGAACGCCGAAAGGAAGGATTAGGGCAAGTAGGACTCCAAAGAAACACCAACGCCATAAGCAAAACGTATATGCATAGAGGACTTGTCCTCGTCGTGATCGTAATCCCATCATAGCAATCCGCCTAAGCAGTCTTGCCGCCGCAATCTGGGATCTTCAGACCATCCTTGACCTTGCGCGCTTGGTCCATCAGTCCCCACTTGTCCTCCCACTTCTCTTTGTCAGTGTTGAACTGGACTTTCCAAGGTTCGTCGAACGCCTCGAACCAGAAGTAGTCTGTTCCGTTGTCTAGCGCTTGGCAGATCCAGTCGGACATGAACTTGTTCATGTTGTCGATGCTGGCTACTGAGCCTGGTGTGTCGTCACCGCAGGTAGGGCTGCTGCCGCAGTCTTTGCCACCGCCACTGGGCCAGCCTACTTCTGAGATGACGTTCTTCTTTTGTGTGCCCTTGGTGAGAGGGACGTCGTGGGTTTGCCAGAAGTCCCATGTCCATGCGGCGGCGTCGTCGACATTGACTCCTGCGAAGAATGGGTGCACGTTGGACATAACCAGGTCTACTGCGTCGGCTAATTCTTGGTTCCAGTTATCGCCGAGGTCGGAGGTAGTGATGGAGATATCGAGATTGCGTTTCTTCACCTCGTCGCGGACATCTTTGATGTATGAGATGAGGTTCTTCTCGGCCTCTGCCTTGGTGGCACCAGCACGGTACAGCGCTTCGTTACCGACGATAACACCCTTGTAGATCGAAGTGTGTTTCTTGTCGTCAAGAAGAGTGTACAGCTGCTCCAGTTGCCGTTTCGTCGTAGTTTGGTTTGTGTCGATCCACACACCCAGCCACAATCGCATATCCGTCAACTCGAGCTTGTCAATTGCATGCAGCGTCATCTCGGTCTGATTGCAATCCGTTCCATACAGCCGCACGGTATTCGTCAACTGCGACAGCACAGCCAAGTCACGGGTGACATTATTCTGCGATGGCGGATACTTCTCGCAAAGCGGATACTGGACGCCCCACGGCGTGTAGTCCATGCCCGGGAAAACTTTATGCAGCTTATCGTTACCCATAAGCGCCTTAATCTCATCTGAATTCTTATCCAGATCCCCATTCTTGCTCTCGTCACTTGCTGCAGACTTGTCGCTGCTAGACCCATCTTTGTTGGCGCGAGAACCGAGAGTTCCACCAACAGCACCGCCGACAATCGCGGCCAGAACAATGAATCCTAGCGCCAGACCAATGAGTAGTCCTCGCTTCTTTCGCGCAGCCATCTCTGTCTTCGGTGAGCGGGAGGATGCCTGTGCTGCTTCGAGACCACCGCCGGGTACAGGGCCGTAGGATACGTCTGCATTCTTTTCTGTGCCGAAGAATCCGCTGAAGAGACCTCCAGAAGCGGCGCCAGCACCAGCTCCCGCGCCAGCACCAGCACCAGCTGCAGCAGCGCTGCCTCTGTGGTCTGGATGACGGGCTGGAGCAGGGACGAAATCATCGCCGTCATCCGCGATATCATCCGGATTAATATCCATCGGCGAAGTATTGTAATGTGAGTTCCTGGCGTAAGGCCCATCGCTAACAATGCCACCTGAGCCATTCCCGCCCGAGTAGGGATAGTCCTGGTTGCCGTAGCTGTTTCGGTTTCCGTTCAAGGCAGCTGAAGAGCCGCCTGCCGCGCCGAAGCCCATGCTGGAAGTAGAGAGTGAGGCAGAGTGAGCTGGGATGTAAGGGTTGTCTGAGCCGGCGGTGTTATAGCCGCGTTCAGCAGGGCCGGTGTAGCTGTTTACCGGGGAAGGAGAACGGTCGTAATCGCGAATGGCTTCGACGCCGCTGAGACGATCGTGGCTGTTGGCTACGCCGAGGGCAATACCGCTGATGCCGCCGCCGACGGAGGACGGACCTAGATTGTCAACGCCTGGTGTGATGGAAGCGTTGTTGCGGATGGACTGTGAGTAGCGATGAGGTGGTGGAGCGGGGATGTCGGGGTCGTCGTGGTTTTGATTCATTGCGTCTCGTGGGTCAGGCCGCAGCCTGGCTTTTGTGTCTTTTTTTTTATTATTATTAATTATTTTTGCTCCCTGTGGGTTGTGCTGGTTGCGGAATGCTTGTCTGAGAGAGGCACAAGTGGCTTCTCGGTACTCCGTAACCGCGTGGAATCAGTTCCAGGGTTGATTAGATGTCAGACATTGATTGCAGTCGATCCACGGAATCGGTAGAGTGGGCCGTCAGAAGCTGAGCCCTGGACAGGATGGTGTCAGGTAGAATTAAAAGACAGCCGATGCGAGCAACCCGAGACGTGAGGAAGGGCGTACAAGAGCCGAGGAAGTACAGAGTAGGAGGGATGGAATCTGGTGAGAGGCCGCAAGCGGGATGTTTTACTTTTAGGTTGTCAACAAGCGTGGCCCCGACAACCGTCCCGCTTCCAGCTCTGGATAGATCAGGCGTGCTGGCCGCTTTATTGGCGATATATTGCCTCTACCCGATATTCAGGAGTGCGTTTAGAACAGTCTACTAGGTGATATATTCAGCACATTTGATGATACATCCCTCCATACTCCATAGCACGCAAGGGTCCTAAAGTCTAAGGGTCTCTCAGGGTCTGTGGGGATGCGGGATTCGGTGGGTCACTTTTTTGCCGTTCTATTTTTGGGGCGACAAATACGGAGAACATTCAAGGATTTAGAAGCGATCATATGCATTGCCACTACCGAGACATTAGGGGAGCCCTGCTAACTTGTATCTACGGGGTATACTCACTACAAGACCAACCCCTTTCGTGGTCGGCATTCTTCGGCCATAAAACACATAACTCATTGG